>VZUI01035111.1:0-15795 GCA_013401135.1 Cettia cetti | reverse complement strand
CGCGGCCGCCAGGGGGCGCTGCGGCGCCGGAGGGGGCGGGGCCCTGGGGAGCGCGGCGGGCGCGGGCCAATGGAAGCGCGCGGAGGGAGAGTGACGGACAGGGGAAAGAACCAATGGAAACGCGCGGAGGGAGGGTGACGGACAAGGGGCGGGGAGGAGAGGGGGCCGGGCTCGGGGGGCAGGGACGAGCGGCTCGGGGGCGGGAACTGACCAATGGGATGGCCCGGTAAGAGGTGATGGACAAAGGGCGCAACCAATGGGAGAGGGAGGAGGGAGGGTGGTGTGGAGGGGGCGGGGCCGGGAGCGGTGGCGGGAACGGGCCGGGGGGGCGCGGGCTGAGGGGACCCCGTGAGGGGAGCGATGACCTGAGAGGATCCCCCTGAGGGGACACGTCCGGACGCCCCGAAGCACCTGAGCCCAGCCAGAGTTCCACCGGGAAGAGCCTTCTCTGACAAGGAATGAAAAGGTTTGACCTCAAAGTGCCTTTTTCTTGAAGGGTTTGATGTCAAAATTGCCTTTTGAGGAGGGCAACAACCTCAAAAGCACCTCTTTTGGAGGGGGTTGACCTCAAAACCGTCTCGTTTGGAGGTGGTTTGGCCTCAAAGCCACCTTTTCTGAAGGGGCTTGACCTCAAAAATGCAGATTTTTCAGTGGCTTGACCTAAAAACCATTGAATCTTTGAGAGGAACAACCTCAAAGATGCCTTTTTTGGAGGCATTTGACCACAAAAACACCTTCTGCTTTTGATGACCAGGGAAATGACATTAAATAAGTGTCCAAATGAGCACTTTGCTCCTTAAAATCCCCTCTGGGAGACCCTGCAGCTCAGGGTTTGTTGGAAAATTACTCAGATTCAACCAAAACTCCCAAAAATCAGCGACCCCCTGTCTCTGAAAACAGCTGAACAAATGCTGAAAGTGCCGTTTTGGGGTGAAAAGCGGAGGAATTGGTGTCAGAACCACAGGGAAGGACACAACACAACGAGGTCCAAACAGGCACTTTTTTATTGTGGTAGTGACACTCACGGAACCACACAGAGACTCCAGAGCATCACAGCACCGTTAATGCCTCAAAAACACATGAAAAATGAGCATTTTCGTGTAAAACATCAGCCCTGCGGGGGTTTTTAGCATTTTTTAGGATCTGGGGTAGTTTCCTTTGCCCACAGAACAATCTGGTTTGTAGGGACAGAAGCCACATTTCTAGACAGGGAAAAAAGCGCCGTTATTCCTAAATTCCATAATTTAATGCCTTGAATTTAATGCCTGGGAGAAGGAACCCAGTCTTGGAGTGAAGCTTTTCCAGACACTGAATTCCCCCAGACAGCTGCCCTCGCTCTGAGTTTTCCAAAAAAAACCCACCCCTAATTTACAGGAATATTTCCCTCACTGCTCCCCATCACATTCAGTTTCCACCTCTAAAAAGCCACTTGGGCTTACTGGGAATAAAAATCCTTAATTCTCTTCAAATCCTGTGTTGCTGGGAGGCAGCCGAGCCAGCCCGGCTTGCCCAGGAACACAAATTTTCCCAAATTTCTTCTCTCCTGCACCACTTTTACCTCCCAGCCTCCCAAATTCCTACTGGTTTTTGCCTTTTTAAGCAAATAAACCCCATTCCTGCCTCTCCTTGGCTGCTTCCCACAGCGTTCCCACACCCAAAGGGTCAGGATTCAGGAGGAAAACAGCTGAAAATCGAGGAGTGAGAGGGAATGTGCCCCCAACACGAAGAGTCTGAGCAGAAATGAAAACAAAACCACCCTGAAACCTGCACAGGGAGTGGAAAAACTGAATTAATCCAGAACCAGCATCAGAAGCTGCAGGACACACGCTGGAGGTGCTGGTAAGTGGAACAAGTTCTGGTCATTATTCCCTGAATTATTCCCACTTACCCCCAACAGGGAGGATTTGCCTCTTTTTAGCTTCATTTAACCTTTTCTGTTGAGCTTTACTGTCAGTTTAAAATGTCGTTTTCACCTTTCCCTTCATCTTCCTGTCTTTCCCTTCACCTTTCTAGTTTTACCTTTTCCTTCATTTTTTTGCCTTCAATTTTCCCTTCCACTCCTCTGTCTACTGATCAGCTGCACTGAAAAACGAGGGGAAAAAGGGAAAATTCAGGGATTTTTTTTTTTTTAATTAGGGAAATTACAGTGCTTAATTCCAGCTAAGGAAACTCTGCCTGGCGGTGTCAGAGAAACCAAAACCTGCCCCCTAAAAATTCACTGGAAAAGCTCCAAATAACCATAACTAAAAATATCCTGGAAAAGCGAAATATACAAAAGCCCCCAAAGCATTGGATAATTCCATAGGAACGTCCCCTGGACGATACAAAACCTAAAGGTGGAGGGGAATTGGGATAAAAAACAGCCAAAGGGAACCCTCAGCAGCAATTCCCGGAGCCAGGTGAGCACTGGGAGGGGAGAAGGGGGGACCCCCCAGCCTCTGGGAGCTGGGAATTGTCCCCCAAAGCCTCAGAGCCTTTCTCTAAATCCTTTTCTAACAAATGAGCCCCCAAAAAATCCCAATTGTGGGCGGTGGGGCTGCACGGGGTCTCGGGGTTAATGCTGTTACATTTTAGGGTTTGAGTTTGTTACATTTTAGAGTTAATTGACCCTTTTCAGCTCAAAAAATTCCCCTTTTTCCCCCTCCTGGCTGGAGCCCTGAGGTGCTGGCTGCCACTGGCTTTGCTAAAATCACCTGGAATGAAACCAAACCCCCCCAGGTCCATCCACACCCCCTCCCCATGCTCTGGGGAGGGGGGTTCCCAAAATCCCTCATGCAGGTGAAGCCTTTGGGAAGCTGGGGAAGGGTTTGCCCCAAACCTACAACTTTGGGGCACCAGATGCAGATTTTGGGGAGGAATCCATGGAAACTGCAGGTCCTCAAGAGGTGCAAGAACTGGCCAGAGCCTCAAGCCCCAAATTCTGCATTCCCCTCCACCCTGCAGTGGCTACAAAAGCACTAATTAGCTTATTCCTAACAGAATCAATTAATTAGGGCCCAAACCAGGGCCCTGGGGTGTCGACAAAGGGCAGCAAGGGATGGGAAGGGATGGGAAGTTCTCTGGGCAGGAATAATTCAATATTCAGGGGGGTCACAAGGTGAACACCCCACGAGGAGCTGCCCAATCATTGGCATGACACCAGCCCCACCCCAGAAGGGATCCAAACGGGATCAAAACAGGATCAAACACAATTAAACTCACTCTGGAGTCGCTGACCCCCCCGGAAATTGGGATTTTTGGCCCCGTCACAGCCCAGGAGCGGCACTGGCACGGGGCTCGTCATCGTCACCGGGCCGAGTCATCAACAATCGGCGTTTTACCAATCCCCCCACGCTGCTGGGGGAGGAGGAGAGGGTGGTCCAAGGTCCAGAGAGGAGAAATCCACGTGGGGCAGGCAGTGCTACGCCTCGGGCTGGCCTTTGTTGGTTTTTTTGAGCAGCTTCCTCAGGTTCTGGGACATGAAGTAAGGTTTTTCCACCGAGCCGTCGTTGCGCTCCAGGTCTTCCACTGCAAAGAGAAATCCCCGGCCCCACGGGGGTTGGTGTGATGGAGGCTCCTGGGATCCTCCAACAACGATTCCCAGGTTAAATGGAGTCTCTGGGCTCGCCGTGCAATGGGGTTTTCTGGGGTTTTTCTCCCTGCGCCACAGCAAACCCAGGAATGGGGGATTGAGAAGAAAGAGGAAATTCGGGTGTTTTGTTTCTTAAGGGGGGAACACTGGACAGAGCCAAGGGCAGGAGGGACCTCTCAGCTCTTCCCCACAGCTCTGGAGCCAATGCAAAACGATTCCTCTCATTCCTGCTGCACCAACGAGGAGTGTTCCTGACAAGCCAACGAGGTCGGAAAATCCCAGCCGTGGAAAAACACCACCCCAAAACCAAACAAAGCCACAAAGCCCCGGGCTCGCAGCACCCAGAGTGTTTTGAGAGGGATTTGGATCCTTCTGGGATGGAAAAGGGAGCGTCAACACTGCGGCTCTGTCCTGGGAGGGTCTGGCTGGGAGCTGTGGCTCAGCCACAAGAGCTGTTTTGTTTAAACCTCGATCATTTCTGGGCTGTCTGGAGGAGAAATCCCAACCCCCTCAACCGTCTGAGTCTCAGGGGCCACCAAGTCCCAACGGCCACCGGTGATGGCTCCTGCCCCTGGCTGGGACAGGGGACAGGGACAAGCTGGGATAAAGCAGCAGCTGTAAAGCCAAAGCTCTGCAACCTCGCCCAGAATCCTTCAAAATTCTGTGGTTTGCATAGAGACAGGGGTGAGGAAAGGACAAGGAAAGAGGTGAGGGAAAGGCAAGGAAGGTTTCGCTGCTCTTGGCTAAAGCAGAAAGAGAGGAAAAGCCCAGAGCACAGTTTGGGGCAGCAGAACCCACTCAGCCCATCCCATAAACCCCTATCCCTCCAGGCTGGATCCCTGCTGCCAGCCCTCCCTCGGGAGCAACGATCTCTGCATCGAAACCGCGACCATCTCCAGGCACCCAGGTGACTCCAGGTGGGCTCTCTCCAGGCAGCAACACGGATTTTTGGGCAGGAAGGTGGATTAGGACACCATCAGGCGCTGAGGGTCGGCACCCACCACCCTCAGAGGACTTCCAGGGGACACGGTGGCACCGTGGGAGTCGCCGCTGGGCTCGGGGGGCCGGGAGGGTGGTGGCGCCGCGCCCTAGCCTTGGCTGTCGGCGCTTTTGGAAGGTTCTAGATGCCCCTTCAGCAGGATCTCACTGAGCTCGGGGGACATGTAGTAAGGCCTCTCCGGAGATCCATCGTTTCTCTCCAGATCTTCACCTTTTCCAGCCCCGGGAGGAAGCGGCCGTGAAGGGGAAGAGCAAAAAGCAGTGGAAGAGCCAGGGGAGAGACAGGGCGGAGGTGGAGGATGGAGAATGTGTGACAGGAGACGTGGAAGAGGTGGGAAAGAAGGAAAATAGGGAGGAAAAAAAAGGGAAACTGAGGTTAGTTGTGGTTAATTCCACCGAGCCCAAAGCACCAAAACAGAGGGAGAGATGCAGGAGCCCACGGACAGGCTGGGGCTCTCTGCTGGAGCAGGTGAGAAGGCAGGTGAGGAGTCAGGAAAGGAAAAAGCAGGAGAGAAGCACACAGAGGGACCCCGGGATTGGGAGCAAACCCCCAAACTGGACACTGGAGCTGATGGGAGAGGGGGTTTTTGCTGATACTCACAGAAGCAGAGGAAGAGGGTGTCCACGCACATGCCGTAGACGCTGAAGAAGCCGTGGGCGATGAGGTAGGAGCCCACGATCACCGTCTGGAAGAGAGGAGGAGGAGGAGGAAAATGCTGAACCCCACATTCCCCAGGGGAAGGAGGAGAAGGGAACAGGGCAGGACTGTTCAGAGCAGCCCGAGTGGGGACAAAAGACCTCAGCCACCACTGGATGGAGGCCAAAGTGGGCAGTGAGGGCGGGCACGGCGCCAACAGCAACCAACAAAGGGCTCATTGCACCAGAAACTGGGAAAACACCTCCAACAAAGGAGGTCCTTGAGGCATCGGCTGTGGGGAGGGGTTGGTGTGGGGTATTTCTGCTCTTTCCTGCTAAAGTCACCCCAAAAAGGGAGGGCAGCTCACCAGAATCGGGACCCAGTAGTAATTCAGCGGCGGCGCCGTGTCCTGGACCAGCTTTATCCGCTGGGTGAAGAAGAAGAAGGCGAGGATTCCTGGGAAAGCAAGGGGTGGACAAGATGGACAACGGGAAGGAAAGGAGCAGCTTCATGGGAGGAGGGATTTGAGCAGAGCTTTTGGGACAGCACAACCGGTGACAGCAGCTGGATGCCCCGAGGAGAAAGTTCCAGAAGCCAGCACTTACCCACGCTTCCCACGATGAGGAGCTTCCCGAGGAAGAAGAGGAAATCCGTGACTTTATCTAACACAGCCACCCTGGAGACACGACAGGGATGAGCCCCCACACCTGCTCCCTGCCCCGAGTGCCAACAGAAGCGAGGCAGGTGCGGCAGTCGTGGGGTGATCCCCCCAGAGCTCACCTGATGATGTTCCTCATCAGCAGGAAGAAGGCGTTGCGGGCCGAGGTGCAGAAGTTGGTGCCATAGATGGCGATCTGCAGCGGAAAAAACGGGTGGAGGAGAGAGAAACGGGGCTGCACTGAGTCCACCATGCAGGGCAGGGTGCAGATCCCACCCTGGAGGGGTTTCCTCATCCACTGCTGGGGCAGGCATCGCAGAGACCCCAGAGCTGAGCACCCCCACCCGCACAGGGTCCCCCCCAAAGCCCAGGGGATGTGGCTGAGGCCAAGGTTTTCCAGCCAGACAGCTGGAAAATGCAGCAGAGCTCTGTGTTCCCACAGCACTGGAGAAACAATTCCCAGGGAACTCCCCAAGCTCTCCCTGGGCAGCCCCAGCCCTTCAAGGGCGCTGGTTTTGGGTGACTCTCACCATGATATAGGCGTTCCTGTTGAGGAACTTGATGAATTTCTCCAGGCACCAGAAGCAGCACTTGAGGCAGCTCAGGAGGAACTTGGCAAACTTGTTCTCAGCAGCTGGAGGGCGCAGGGAGAGGGGTCAGCACCAAAGGTAGAGGGGTCAGATCTTCCAGCAGCCACCCTAAGGTCCCTGGTGAGACCTTGCTGCCACAGATCCCCCACCCAAGCCCCCTGGGTGCCCAGTGTGAGGCCCAGAGGGGTCTGAACAGCAGGGAACTCCCTGAGCCTGCAGCCACAGCAGGGAATTCCCTGAGCCTGCAGCCACAGCATGTCACAGCAGGGAATTCCCTGAGCCTGCAGCCACAGCAGGGAATTCCCTGAGCCTGCAGCCACAGCAGGGAATTCCCTGATCCTGGAGCCACAGCATGTCACAGCAGGGAATTCCCTGAGCCTGCAGCCACAGCAGGGAATTCCCTGAGCCTGGAGCCACAGCAGGGAATTCCCTGAGCCTGGAGCCACAGCACAGAATTCCCTGAGCCTGCAGCCACAGCACAGAACTCCCTGAGCCTGGAGCCACAGCAGGGAATTCCCTGATCCTGGAGCCACAGCACAGAATTCCCTGAGCCTGCAGCCACAGCATGGAACTCCCTGAGCCTGCAGCCACAGCATGGAATTCCCTGAGCCTGCAGCCACAGCAGGGAATTCCCTGAGCCTGCAGCCACAGCATGTCACAGCAGGGAATTCCCTTGGCTGCTGCCCCAGGAAACTCCTCACAGAGCCACGGGATGGTTTGGGTCAGAGGGAGCCTTGCAGCTCATCCCATCCCACCACAAGCCAACCCCACACACCTCCCCTCTCCCACCCCTGCTCACCTTTCAGCCGGTGATCCAGGTACTCCAGGGTGACCCTGATCACCTGGACAACAGCCAGGACCAGCGAGCCGAAGGCCAGCGAGCCGGTGTGGTACCTATGGATGGACAAACCGCCCCGGTCACGAGGGCACAACCTCCCCGAGCTCCCGGCCACCCTGGCGGGGACGGACGCACCGGAGCGCGCGGCCGAAGGCGGAGAAGAGCGGGAAGGCCGGCATGTCGTCGGGTTTCTTGAAGGCCCAGTAGTAGGAGGCAAAAGCACCTGCCAGCGTCACCTGGCCCAGCGCGATGACGAAGTTGGCCAGCCAGAAGAACATGAAGACGTTGAAGAACTGCAGCACGATGAGGTACTTGTGGTAGGCGGTCTCGCCGCCGTAGAAGGCGAAGAGGCACTGGGCGTCAGGGCACAGCTTGGTGACGTTGCTGGTGTTGAAGGTCTGGAGGGGACATGGGACAGCGCTGGTCACCCCAGAGCAGCCCCACGGTGGTCTCAGCTCTGAGTTTTTCAAGGTGCTCACCTCGGGCTTGCAGGTCTGCCCAGAGAAGGGGCACGTGGACTCGTTGAACACCTTGTAAACAGCCTCGTTGGAGGTGGACAGGAAGCTGTGGGTCACCGTTAAGGAGAGGCCGTTTTCCAAACCCAACCCTAAATCCAAACCACCCTCCCCAAGCTCCCGCTGCTGCTCTTCCGCCCCAGGGTTTGTTTTGGGTTAAACCTCAGAGATCCGTGCTTGGGGAGACCTTGGACTTCTGGGGAACAGGGATGCAGGGAAGAGGAGGAGGATGAGGATGAGGATGAGGAAGAGGAAAGGATACACGGCCGTGCTGGCCCAGTAGGCGATGCAGAGGCACAGCAGGAAGAAGGTGCACAAGGGGAACAGCAGCGACGACATGACGTGACCAACGGCCCTGTGAGAGGATGGTTAAACCCTGGTTAAAGCCCAGTTAAACCTGGTTAAACCCCAGTTAAACCCATTAAACCTGGTTAAAGCCCAGTTAAACCTGGTTAAAGCCCAGTTAAACCTGGTTAAACCCCAGTTAAACCCATTAAACCTGGTTAAAGCCCAGTTAAACCTGGTTAAAGCCCAGTTAAACCTGGTTAAACCCCAGTTAAACCCATTAAACCTGGTTAAAGCCCAGTTAAACCNNNCCTGGTTAAAGCCCAGTTAAACCTGGTTAAACCCCAGTTAAACCCATTAAACCTGGTTAAAGCCCAGTTAAACCTGGTTAAACCCCAGTAAAACCTGGTTAAAGCCCAGTTAAACCTGGTTAAACCCCAGTTAAACCCATTAAACCTGGTTAAAGCCCAGTTAAACCTGGTTAAACCCCAGTTAAACCTGGTTAAAGCCCAGTTAAACTTGGTTAAACCTGGTTAAAGCCCAGTTAAACCTGGTTAAACCCCAGTTAAACCTGGTTAAAGCCCAGTTAAACTTGGTTAAACCTGGTTAAAGCCCAGTTAAACCTGGTTAAACCCGGTTAAACCCCAGTTAAACCTGGTTAAAGCCCAGTTAAACCTGGTTAAAGCCCAGTTAAACTTGGTTAAACCTGGTTAAACCCCAGTTAAACCTGGTTAAAGCCCAGTTAAACCTGGTTAAAGCCCAGTTAAACCTGGTTAAAGCCCAGTTAAGCCCCACAACGAAGGGGGACAGGAGCTGTGGGGACAGGGACAGACCTGCTGGCCTCCTTGATGAGCGCGATGGCGATGAGGATCCTCTTGCGCAGGAAGATGAGCAGCAGGACGATCACCAGCTCCAGCACACACAGGATGATCACTGGGAGGGGAAGGAGCAGCGTTGAGGGTCACCTTCACCTTCCTCAGGACACCAAAAACTCCTCCTGGGAATTCCCACGGCTGGGCACCCAGCAGAGCCCCAGACGGGAACAGCCCCAACCCCGCTGTGAGCCGGGTGCCACCCCAACCCCAGAGGAGCAGGGACACTCACGGAAGGCCAGCCACGTCTGCCGCAGGTGCAGGTAGACACGGAGGTCGGTCTGGAAGCCCAGGTCGGTCAGGGACACGTCCGACCCCGCTTCCCCTTTCAGCTTTGCGTATTCCATGTAACAGTGGAAGATCCCTGGGGCAAAAAGCGGGAAATTGTCCAGATTGCAGGGCAAAGGCAGAGCCAGCCAGCGAGGAGACCCCCGTGTGAGCTCCTGCGGCACAAATCCCGCTGGAAACACGGAAAAGGGAACGGGGAGAAGGCAGGGAGAGGCTCCCAGCCCCTGCTCACCGTATCCCAGCACCAGGATCACCATCACGATCATCACCCACACCATGATCCCGGCCAGGAAGCGCAGCAGGACGATGAAGATGAGGCTGGCCACCATGGCGATGACGAGGCCTCTGCGGGAGGAAGGCACCCAGGTGTCACCACCCTCCCGCTGCCCCCCAGTGCCCCCCAAATGTGACAACCACGGCGGGGACAGACAGGAGCGATGTCTCTGCTCCTGCTTTGCTGGATGGAAACCGAGTGCAAAGGTGGTGAAATATGGGAATCCCTGAGCTCTGCTCACATGATGATCCAGTACCAGGACACCGTGTAATCCTCGAAGATCTTCATGGCCAGCTGCCGGGTCTCCAGCACCACGTTGGCTTTCCTGCGAGGAAACGGGAAACACCGATGGAGCAGGAGCCAGGGGGACCCCAAAACCCAAGAAAATTCAACGATTCTGCCCAGAAAACTCCCTGGAGCTGCCCGCACTGCGGATCCTCTGCCGCCCTCCGCTCCTGTTTGCAGCGTGGGGTTTGGGTGCAGGATTTCTGGCAGGCACCTGACAGCGAGCAGTGCTAATGAAGCAGCTCTTAACGAGGGGCTGCAGCCCGGGACTCACTTGGCCCCCTCCAGCAGCTCGGTGACGTTCCTGCGGCGCCCCTGGCCGTCGTCGTAGGTGGTCTCGTTGCCCACCATGATGACGCCCTTCTTGGCCTGGATGGCTGGGAAGCATCTCCGTGCCACTGCCGAGACAAAGGGGGCGGCTCAGCTGGGAAAACGGCAACCCCAAACCCCCAGGGGACCCCCAGAACCCCCAAACAGCCTCCAGAAAAATCCTGACAGAAGCCAGAGAATCGTTAACGAGCTCCTCGTTAATCCCAGACGTACGTGGGGTGCTGGGGATGAGCATGGCCGGACACTCCTTGTCCTTCAGCACCTCCAGGGGAGCCTGTGTGGGGACAAGGAGCCCGATGTCAGCGCTCTGGGCAGGACCGAGCACAGGGAACGGGGACCCCGACCCCACAGCCCACCTTCCTGGAGCCCCTGAACTCGGGGGTGCAGAAATTCCGGTAATATTCCAGCGCCGCGGCGTTGCTGTGAGCGGTCAGGTACGTCATGTACCGATCCGGGCATCTGCTGACACAGATCTGCAGGGCAGGGGGACACGGGGGGGCTGCAGGGAATTCCCTGGGGGATTTTGGGAATGTCCCCAGGGGCCGGGTTGTACCTGCGTGGTGGGGCACTGGAATTCCAGCAGCACCAGAGGGCTGGCGCACTTGACGATGTCAAAGTAAAAAAGGAAAGGTTTTTTCCTGCAAAACAAACAGGGGTTTTGGGGAACCCTCTCCAGGCTCCCCGAGGATTTCGGGGTCTCTCCAGCACCACGCCCGGCACTCACTCGTTGGGGGTCCCCTGCTGCCCGCAGAACTGCCCGCGGCTGTCCGTGGGGTGGATCACCTTCCGGGGGTCCCCGTGGGTCCAGGCTGGGGGGCACAGGACAATGACACCGTGGTCACCCCCCCACAGAGCCCCCAGACCCCTCAGAGCCCCCCCTGAGCCCCCAGGACGTACCCACGACGCCGACCACCACGTAGCCCAGGATGGCCACCACCAGCAGCACGCAGCAGACGATGTCAGTGCAGCCCCTGCAGCAGGGACAGCAGGGTTGGGGACCCCAAATTTGGGGACCCCGGATTTGGGGACCCTGGATTTGGGGACCTTGAATTGGGAACCTTGGATTTGGGGAATATGGATTTGGGGACACTGGATTTGGCAACACTAGATTTAGGGACCTTGGATTTGGGGAACGTGGATTTGGGGATCTTGGATTTGGGAACCTTGAATTGGGAACCTTGGATTTGGGGAATATGGATTTGGGGACCCTGGATTTGAGGACCCCGGATTTGGGGATCTTGGATTTGGGGACCCTGGATTTGGGGACCCCAGATTTGGGGAGCCCGGATTTGGGGACCCTGTGGGGCTCTGCTCACCTGTCATAGATGGGACCTTTGAAGGTCGGGTCATACTTCTGTGGTGTTCCTGTGGAGAGGAAGAGGATCGGCAATGGGGCACGGCTGGGGCGGGAGGAAGGCTCTCCTCATCCTCCTCTGCCCCACAGCGAGCGGAGGGAGCCAAACCCTTCCAAAAAAAAATCGGAATCGGGAGGAAAAACATCTCCGGACGCTGCAGATCCACTCCCCGGGCTCGGAAACCACGAGCCCCTTGCAAAACTCATCCCACAGGTGGCTCTGCCCAAAATCGTCCCCGAGAGGGACCCCGAAACCCCACGGAAAGAGCAGAGGAGAAATCCCGTGGAAGCACCGAGGAGCTGCGGGGCCGGAGCGGGGCTGGGGGCGGCGATCGCGGGGGTCACCGGGGGGGTCCCGCCGAGCCCCGGCCCCGCCGCAGCCTCCCCGGCGCCGTCCCGCTGCTCCGCTTTATTTTTAGGGTGGGAATTGAGCCAAGCTGGGGTGGCCGCGGATTTAGGGCGGATTTCGGGGGGTCACAGCAGCCCCGCGATACCAACGTGGCTTTTTTGGGGGGGGTCACAGCAGCTTTGGGATATTTTGGGGGGCTCCGGAGTTCCAAACCCCCCCGATCCGCGGGGTTTAGAACCAGCAGCGATCCCGGGACGCCGCGGTGACGCCCCAGAACCGCCGGAGCCGGTTTGTCCCGGCCGTCGGGCCGGTTCTGCGGCTGCCGGGGAGGGCGGCCCCAAAACCGCGGCCCCCCAAAACCGGGGACCCCTCCCCAGGCCCCCCAAAACCTCGGCCCCCTTCCTGCGGGGCGCGGCCGCTTTTGCTTTCGCTTTGCTTGGCTTTTTACTGCCCCGTTTTCCGCCCATTTCGGGTTTGTTTTTCCGCCCTTCCCCGCGGCCCTTTGACTCCTTCCGCGCCGAATCGCGGGGCCCCGGCCCGCAGGAAACCCCCGAGGGCGCCCCCAAACCGCGCTGAACCCCCCCAAAAGTGCCCCCGACCCACAACCGGAACCACGCACGGAGCCCCCGGCCCTGGGCGAGCCCCCAAAGGTGTCCCCGAGCCCCCAAAGGTGCCCCCGAGCCCCCGGCCGCGCTTTTGAACGCGCCAAGAGCCCCCCCGAGCCCCGTTACCGTGCTTGCCGTAGTAGTTGTCCCCGTGTCCCCCCATCCCGGCCAGCGCCCCGAGCCCCCGGAGCCGCCGCCGTCCCCGAGCCCGTCCCCGTCCGCGCCGGGCCGGGCTGGGCTGGGGCGACCCCGCCTCCGTCACGGCCCCCCCAAAATCCGCCCTCCGGGGCACGAACGTGGCCCAAGCCCCGCCCCGGAGAGAGGCGGCCTCACGGTGCACCGGGGGACAGCGGGGAGAAGCGGGGAGAGCGGGCACCGGCACCGGGGAGCACCGGGGGGCAGCGGGGAGCACCGGGGGGCAGCGGGGAGAACCGGGGGGCAGCGGGGAGAACCGGCTCCGTCACCGGGGGGCACGGGGGGAACTCCGGCCCCGGGGTTACCGGGGAAAACCGAGCAGCCCCCGGTACCGGGAAGCCCCGCCAAACCGAGCGCAGAGGCTGGGGACGGGCGGGCAATGTCCGGTTCCAGCCGGGGCGGTGCCGCTTTCCCCGCTCGGTGACGCCGGTCCCGTCCCCGCCCCGGTTCCTTTCGGGTAAATAAATCACCGGGAGCAGCGGCGGCATCCCGGAGCTCATAGGCCGCCGGTGATGTCAGGGCTGCGGGTGCCCCCCCCGCGCACCGGGAACAAAGGCCGGGCCGGGGGGAGCCCCCGCCCGGGAAAAACGGGGGGTCGCGGGGGGTGCCGCCGCTCGGGGGGCTCCGGGGGCCGCGCTGCCTCCCGTGTCCCTCCCTCCGGGCACCGGGGACACCCCCGGGACCTCCCGGGCAGACCCCGAGCCCCCCGGCACAGTCCGGAGCAGCGCCCCAAAAACACGCGAGGCCCCCCCGCTGCAGCCCCCAGGGGATGGACAGGGGGTCCCCAAACGTGGGGGTCCCCAAACGCGGGGGTCCCCGAACCTGGGTGTCCTCAGACTCGGGGGGCTTCTCAAACCCAGGGCCCCCAAAACCTGCGGGATCCCCAAGGCTGGAGGGACTAAAAGCCCTGAGGGTCCCCAAACCCGGGGGTCCCCAAACCCGAGGGCCCCGAGCCCGAGGTGGGGGGGTCCCCAAACACCTGAGGGTGCCCAAAATCTGGGAGTTCCCGAATCGGGGGGTCCCAGCCCCGGGGGGCGCGGGGGATGCTCGGTACCGTAATCGCCGTCCGGGTCCCTCCTGCCCGCGGGCCGCTCCATGGCGGCTCCCCCGGTACCCCCGGTACTCCCCGGTACTCCCCGGTACCCCCGGGCTGTGGCTGCGGGCGGGGCGGCTCCGGGATCGGCCCCCCCCCCCGGCACCGACCCGCCCCCGGGGCCGGGCTCGGGTCCGTCCCGCCCCGCCCGGAGCTCCGGCGGCACCGGGAGAGGGGAACCGGGGGTCTGGAGGTGCGGGGTGATCCAGGGTGGGGGATCTGAGGGTCCAGGGACCCCCCCCCCCGAGGGGAATGCGGGGGTCTGGGGGATGGTGGGCCAGGCAGAGGGGGGGTGTTGGGGTACAGAGACCCCCGGGAGGGGTCTGGGGGTGCGGGGACACCCCAAGAGGGGAGGATGCGGGGGGTACAGGGACCCCCCGAGAGAGAGCCGGGGGTCTGGGGCTGCAGGGACCACCCGGGGGGGGGAATCCGATGGTTGGGGGGTGTGGAGACCCCTCATGAGGGGCCATGTGGGGTCTGGGGGTGCAGCGACCCCCAGGGTGGGGAATACGGGAGTCAGGGGCTGCGGGGACCCCCCAAGAGGGAGAATTTGGGGGTGCAGAGACCCCCCCACCCAGGGTGGGGCACCCAGATGTGCAGGGGTCCCAAACCCACCCCCCTTCGACCATCTCGGGGTCCCCCCTCACACCCCCCACCCCAAAACTGCGGGGGTTGGGCTGAGGCGGCCGCAGCCCCCGTGGAGTGGGCGAGCCTGGGGGTCCCCCCGAGCGCCGGGGTGGGACCCCCGCGGGGGGGGCCCGTGGGGCTGGGCCGTCCCCTTTAAGGCCCCTCGCGCCGTGGGCGCAGCCGCTCACCTGGGCAGGTGACGGTGCCGGAGGTGACGGTGCCGCGCGGGCGCCATGGCCGCCTCCGCCCTCTTCATCCTGGACCTCAAAGGGAAGGTGAGACCCCCCGCGACCACCCCGAACCCCCCCGGGGGACACCCCCCTGTCCCCTCTGCCCTTGAGGGTCAGCCGAGGTCAGTGGCGGTGCCCCCCCCCCGTGACCCCGGTGATTTTGGGGGGGGGGCTGCTCCAGGTGTGACTCCCCCCCCTTGCACCCCAAACCCAGCGGGGGTCCCCCAGGTGTCCGGGCTGGGGTCACCCCCGTGTTCCCCGCGCCCCTGAAGGTCACCCAAGGTCAGAGGCGGTGACCCCTGTGACCCCGAGCTGCGGTGAGCAGTTTGGGGGGGCTGTCCCCATTTCTGACCCCCCCCCCGTGACCCCCCAGCCGCTGATCAGCCGCAGCTACAAGGGGGACGTGGGGCTGGGGGAGATCGAGCACTTCATGGGGGTCCTGCTGCAGCGGGAGGAGGAGGGGACCCTCACCCCCGTGCTGACCCACGGCCACGTGCACTTCCTGTGGATCAAACACGCCAACCTCTACCGTATCCTTCGGGACCCCCGGCCTGGGGGACTCCCAGGAACCCCCAGGACCCCCCAGGACCCTCCCCAGGCCCCCCCAGCCTCGGGGTGCCCCCCTTTTCCTTAACCCCTGGCAGTGGTGGCCACCACCAAGAAGAACGGGAACGCGTCCCTGGTCTTCTCCTTCCTCTACAAGGTGGTGGAGGTGAGTGGGGGGTCTCAGCGGGGTCTGGGGGGCCTAATTCAGGTTGTCCCCTCCCGGGGGGGGGTGACAGAGGTGTCCCCCCCTCCCTCCAGGTGTTCTGTGAGTATTTCAAGGAGCTGGAGGAGGAAAGCATCCGCGACAACTTCGTCATCGTCTACGAGCTGCTGGACGAGCTGATGGACTTTGGCTTCCCGCAGACCACGGACAGCAAGATCCTGCAGGAGTGAGCGTGGGGAGGGGTCTGGGGGGGCTGCGGGACCCCCCCGGAGCCCCCCCTGACAGCCCCCCGGCCCCCCAGGTACATCACCCAGGAGGGGAACAAGCTGGAGACGGGGAAGTCGCGCGTGCCCACCACGGTGACCAACGCCGTGTCCTGGCGCTCCGAGGGGATCCGCTACAAGAAGAACGAGGTGTTCATCGACGTCATCGAGGCCGTGAACCTGCTGGTGAGGGGAGGGGGCTGCAGGGGAGGGGAGGGGGCTGCTGGG
>VZUI01035108.1:0-106429 GCA_013401135.1 Cettia cetti | reverse complement strand
TGCCATGCCATGCCATGCCATGTGTGCGAGCCCGGGGCGCGGGCACAGCCTCCCCCCGCCAGGCGGCGCACGGCGGCGAGCGCGGCGCGGGCTCGGCCCTGAGCCGGGTGCGGCGGGATCGGCGCGGCCGGTGGGCGGCGCTCGGGGGCGCGCCCGCGCGCCTCCGCGGAGGGGCGGCGGTGGCGGGAGGTGCGGGAGCGATCCTGCCCTTGATGCGTCCCTTGCCTGCCCCGGAGAGCGGAACAGCTCTGCCCACCGAAACGCCTGCTCTCCCTCGTGCAAATGCTCGGGGGGATTGAATTTCATAAAGCATAACGCGGTCGCTAAGAAGGAATAAAGGCTTCTATTGCACTGCTCATCTCCCAGCTCTGGTTTTCTTTCCAAAAAGCATTTCTTGAAATGCTACCCTGATGGCAATGCTTTACCTGGAGTAATTTGTACATAAATAAAACTTTAAATGTTTCTGTTGTGAAATGCAGCAGGTCTGCTTGGGAAAAAAAATCTCAGTAAGTACTAGTGTTGGAAAGTACAGTGAATTAAAGAAGTCACTGAAATAGTGGAGTCATCTCATGGGAACAACAAATTGACCTTTTTCATTGGGTTGACAACTCCTTCCCCTTCCTAGGCTATTTTCTGAGAGGTTTCTGTGTAATGCACTGACATATGTAATGATTTTTGGTCCAGCTGGATCACTGTTTTGCTGGGTTTTTAAATATTTTTTCCCACCCTCTATTAGATAATAATGAATTTAAGTCCCTATTTTGCCTGGGCAGTCAAAACTTCCATGTTGTGTTGCACAAACGGGCCACTTCCAGGCTTGTTTTTGTAGTAACATTGGTGATTCACATTCAGAAGGCAGAATTAACTGTCTTAAATAGGACAAGGAGTAATGGGTTCAAACTGAGAGGGTAAATTTGGGTTGAGTATAGGGACAACATTCTTCTTTGTGAGGGTGGTGAAGCACTGGAACACATTGCCCAGAGAAGCTGTGTCTGCCCCATTCCTGGCAGTGTTTAAGGCCAAGTTGGATGGGGTTCTGAGCACCCTGGTCTAGTTGAAGGTGTCCCTGTTCATGGCAGGGGAGTTGGAACCAGAATATCTTTAAGTTCCCTTCCAACCCAAACCATTCGATGATTGCATGAACTCTTTGTAGTATTTCTGTATCCTGTACAAGAACTCTCTCCCCTGTGGAAGGAGCTTCCTGTTTACAATTTCCCAATGTGCTATTTCTTTTTTTGATAGTGTCCCAAACACTCCTGCAATAACCTTGTTGCTCCTGAGAAAGACATAGCTGCTGGTTTATCACACTGATCAGCAAATGACACCTCTTCATTTTGTTAACAGTCTCTCTTCCTGCTCCACCTGTACCTGAGTGTGGATATGCCTAACTTTTAAGGCCAGGTAATCTATGAGTAATCAGAATTAAACAAGTTGTGGAAAAAAGAACCCAGTACTTTACAAAGGGTATGTCTATCCATTTTTTCTCCCTGCTTTTCTGTATCTTAGGCTACTGCTGAATGTGTGTTTCTGCGTGTTTCCAATTGTATCATTAGTAGCTCCCACTGAGATACTAAAATAGGGGAAGCATATGCTCAATATCCAGTCTCAGTAACTATGGATTGTGGAGAATTAAAAAATAAAAAATAAAAATTTAAAAAACCCATTGTTACTGTCTAACTGTCTGTGGTGGGTTGACTCTGGCTGGATGCCTGGTGCCCACCAGAGTCGGGGTCAGCCGAGCAGGGGAGAGAAGGTATTTTGAAAGGCACATGTGTTCGAGTTATTGTTACAGGCAAAACAGTATCACCTTGAGGAAATTATTTTAATTTATTACCAGTCAAATCAAAGTAGAGTAATGAGAAATAAAAACTGAATCTTAAAACACCTTTCCCCTACCTCTCCCTTCTTCCCAGGCTTAACTTCACTTCCAATTTCTCTCCTCTCTTCCTCCTACTCCCTGTCAACTGCACAGGGAATGGGGGCTGAAGTCAATTCATCACACATTGTCTCTGCTGCTCCTTCCTTCTCAGGGATAAGACTCCTCAAACTTTCCCTGTTCCAGCATGGGATGCCTTGCACAGGTGACAGCCCTTGATAAACTTCTTCAACATGAGTGCTTCCCATAAGGTGCAGTTCTTCACAAGCTGCAACAGAGTGGTAGCCTTTCCGTGGGATACAGTCATTTAAGTACAGAGGGCTCCCATGTGGGTCCCTTACAGGGTCATGAGTCCTGTCAGCAAATCTATTTCAGTGTGGGGTCCTCTCTCCCTGGCTTTACAACTGCCAAAAGAGTGCTCCAGTGCAGGTTTCCCACAGGGTGACAGCTTTCTTTGGGCTTCTTCCAGCTCCAGCTGGGGGTTCTGCATGGGCTGCAGGTGAATATTTGCTGCACCATGAGCTTCCGTGGGCTGCAGGGCAACCAAATGCCTCATCATGGGCTGCCCCATGGGCTACAGGGGAATCTCTGCTCCAGGGCTGAATGCCTCCTTTCCCTACTGCTTCACCTACCTTGGCATCTGCACAACTGCTTCCTTCATGTATTGTCTCTGTTGCACAGTTTTTGCCCCTGCTTCTTAACTATGTTATCCCAGAGGCACTACCACCCTTAATGATGGGCTCAGCCTTGGGCAGCAGTGGATCTGTCTTGGATTCCTCTAGCATCAGTTCTGTCAGACACAGGGGAAGCTTCTAGTGCTTTTCACAGAAGTCACCTATTTCCGCCCCCCACCACCAAAAGCTTCTCACACAAACCCAGTAAAGTATGTCATATTCTTCATTACAAATGAATGTTGCACTAGGTTTTGGAAATTAGAGATGAAAGGTAAATGTCACAAAAATTCTGGATGAAAGGACCTGGGATTGAAAATATGTATTATTGTATTGTGAAGCATAAGAATAAAAGCCCTCCACTAGCATATCTGTGGGCTAATATGTGTAGTCATGTCAGTTGCCAAAATCAAGTAATTTTTCAATTTACTGGAAAATACCCTTCTGCAGAAAAAGTGTTTGAATCATGTATCTGACTGAAACACTTTTCCTATTAAATTGTCCCAGCTAGAACAGATTAACATTTAGGTTTTGAAGTAGTTTTCCTGTTTTACTATCTTATAAACTAGACTGTAGATGCTGTGGATGTGTTGAACCAACAGGCTGTTTGGATTGCAGGGATATCAGTAAGGGAAAAGTCCTTTGTAGGATGTGCTTGTTCTGTTTAGAAAATTGTGTAACAGGAGAAGAATGACAAGTGCCACTTTGTGTAACCAGGCATTGGAGATGGCATGCGGGGAACAATGAAGCTTTGCATCTAACGCTTTCTAAGTGATGACTGGTGTAAAATATCTATTAAGTGTCAGTGGATTCCTCTATGTTTGAAATGGTTAGGCTTATAATGTCTGTGTGAGTTCCAAATGAAAATAGAAGCATCATGACATTATGGCCAGTTTTCATGTGTTGAGATTGTATCTCGGCCTTGCAGAATTGACCATCGTACAAAGACACAGATTTTCTATGTGTCAGATTTCTTGTCAAGAGTGCACAAAAGAGGGTGAAGATACAAACCATCCAGTATTTGTGAAAAGGAATCATAGACTCTGTTAGCTTATTCCTGTGTGTCAGCAAGGACAGCAAAGCCTCCTGAGAGTAAGTGAATGTGCTAGGACAGAGCAGGGAAGCCAGGGAGCAGATGCTTCTTGCAGTGTGTGTTTCCCATAGCAACCTGGCAAATTTCCCGGCAGAAATTTGCGTGTGAGTTAGTCATGTTTTCGCATCACTTACTCGTGCCTGTATTTTCAAGTATCCCCACGAAAGAGGAAATGGTAGAGACAACTGGGGAGGAGCGGAGCATAGATGATGGAGGCTGGTGGCACAGCCCCTGGCTAAGCTGTACAAATGGATGGTGAGAGGCCACGCCACCCTCCAAGTGACTGAACAGCACTTGGAGTTTGCAGTTTGCACCAATGCCTTAAGGGACACGAGTCCTCTCGAGAGGACCTGATCTATAAAATCTTATTTAGTACTGTTGCATTCTAAGTAGAAGAGCATTTTAATGATATACTTTTCTTACCAATTAATTTTACTACTACTGCTATGCTGTGTTTATCTACAGTCCTGTATAGTAATACCTGGAGACAGATGATTGTCAAGAATTGGGGTAGGTAAAAAGATGTGGCCATGTGAACATGGCAGTTCACACTGTGTGCATCCACAAGACATCCCATAGTCTGGTCAGGTCTAGCTGTAAATTGCATAATTACACACACTCTATTATTATCCCTGTTAATATCCTCTCTATCTCTGTGTCCCATCCCTATTCCCCCTACCCCTTTTATGGGACATACATTTTTTCATGTTTTGGGGTTTGGACTTTATTTCTTTACTATTTTTATCTATTTCTCCTCTATATCTCACTCATCCTCCTATTTTTCCTTTTTTTTTTTTTTTAATTTCTTACTGTCTTTCATTGTCAATTGCCTTACTCTCAGCCCAATTCTTGGCTTTGCTGACATCCTTTTTTGATTAGAACCATACGGATAGTGATTGAAAAAGAAGGGATGCCACTTGCCAATGCCAAGTGCCAGAAGCATATCACAAAATTTCATTTTCTCTTCCTTCCCCATGGTGTTCTCTCTGTTTCTTTACATTTGTGTCCTTGTCTTCCTATCTGATTCAGTTGTGATCCTGTATTCTGGTGCTGAAGCTAAGAAATGCTACAGGCAGAGACTTCAGGGAGCAGCAGTGCCTACTGTTATTCACAGCACCCAATGGAAAGAGAACACTGAACAGATGTGAGAAGTACCAGAGAAGAAAGAAGGAGGGGTATATATATTTATATATATATTATCATTCTAGTTAAAGACGGTATCAAATAGACAAAAGCCTAAAATTACACATTCATTCCTAATTCTTGCACATTCATTTCTTGACCTTTAAGGGTGTAATATATAGGAGGAATAGAAAGCTTTTTG
Organism: Cettia cetti; assembly: GCA_013401135.1. Lineage (NCBI taxonomy): Eukaryota > Metazoa > Chordata > Aves > Passeriformes > Sylviidae > Cettia > Cettia cetti. The sequence continues at coordinate 101,465 of VZUI01035108.1, read as the reverse complement.
GTGAATTAATTAATGCTCGCTTGGTGAGAGCTGTATCTGTGCTTGATTCATGCTTGTATTGCAGACCTGCCGGCAGTATAACATACTACTAAGAAGCAGCTGGTCCACAAGTGTATAACAGCTTCCTCTTTGCTGATCTATCAAAAAAAAAAAATAAAAAAATTCTCATTCACAGGTCAGGTTTAGTTTTGATTTACAGAGTACATATACAGCCTGGTCCTATGTGGTGGTTTCAGCCATGTTTCATATTTCTGTCAGAATGCTTTTGATAGGAGATTCTGCCATTCTGTGAATTATTTATGTGGTGTCCAGTTTGTGTAAGTAGGGCACACAAATTTTTTTGGATGAATTATCTGCTGGCCTGAGAATGGGCAGAGCAGAGCAATTTAATTCTTTTTTGAGCTGGAGTTGTGGTTACCAAGATATCATGTATCTCATCATGGCTATGCAAAAATTATTTTTGTTCACATTTGAATTTTGATGATAGAATCATCAAAATCATTTAGGGTGGAAGAAACCTCTAAGATCACTGAGTCCTATTGTTAAGCCAGCATGGCCAAGTCCACCACTAAACCATGTCTCTAATACCACACCTACATGTCTTTTAAATACCTCCAGGATGGTGATTCAACCAGTTCCCTGGGCAGCCTGTTTCAATACTTGATGACCCTTTTACTGAAGACATTTTTCCTAAAGATAGAATCATTTGGACATAGCATAGTCTGCATTTTCTGAAAGGAGCCAAGCTTGCCAAATGCAAACAAGTACTATTTACTGTGATCTATTTATTTTGTAAAAAACCCAAGCCTTTATCTTGTGTTTGATTATTGGAAACTGTTCCTCATAATTATGGGTAGACTATAATTGAAAAATCAGTCATCTCACAGCTACAGCCCTCAGTACTCTCCAACCTCATTCTTTGTCAACCACATTTTTTTTAAAACAGTTAGATGTTTATTGTTTAGAGCAAGAACAACGCATTTAATTCCCCATTGCTATATTTGTTAATCAATGCTATGTAAAAAAAGTAAAATCAATATCTAATATGAGAGTTTCACATCACTGAATGACCAGTACTCCTGCATTCATAAGCCTCACACAAAATCCCACCAGTAGAGAGGAATCAGGCTCCCCCTAGAAGACAGTTTGCCTGCTTCTAGGTGGTACAGCTGCTTCTTCACTAGTCCATTGCAGGCACTTATCTGCTGACATTTTCCCATGCAGTTGAACATATTTTGGCATTCATATCCTTTAAGAGGTGAAAAGTTTCATTAAAGTGAACAAGCTGTGTGGCTTTATGTGTGGCTTTATGTTTTATGTGAAGGCTTTTTGGTTTACTGCACATTCACTGATGTCCATAGACTTTCACATTTTAAAAGTGTGAATTTTAGAATAGAGAGCACTTCTACTGTTTTAGTTGATACATTTCAAGCTTTCATCAGCCCCTTCCTCCAAGGAGATCAGAAAGATTTTATACTGTTAGCACCTGGATTTTCAATCTCACTATTGAATCTGAATATTTGCAGAAAGCATGGAAACAATTTTATGATAATAAAAGTAGAACTCAGAAGTGATCTCATTTAACAGCTAAGTCACTAAAGATTGCTGGAGTAACACATTCCCCAAAAAACCCCCAAACCCACCATAAACACAGAAAACCATTTGAGCTGAACTGAACTCCAGCTAGAAGAAAAAATCCCCAAAAACCTTGTGCACTGTTGAAACAATTAAATATAATTAATTGTAATCCATTCAAGAATAAAAAATATTTAGATAATGGAAAAAGTATTTGATTAATTTTAAGGGAATAAATCAACCTAGAAAGCTAAAATAGTTATCCTGATGTCATACAACATTAAGGAACTAAGAGTTTCAGTTCCATGGACAAACACACGACCTTCATTACCAATTACTAAAAGTGCAGAAAAAGGAAGAATAACTTTGGTATCCATTTCTTTTTACTGAACTGACTTTTTTATATTCAAGCTTGCAATAGCTGTCCAAGAGAAAAAATTATTTTTTCCTGTAACGTCAGTTCTTTAAACTAGCTTTCTTCTAACGGCAGGAATACATACAGTAATAGAAAACACAGAGAAATTGAAGTCTTCTGGTGCTTACTCTTGCTTATAACCTTTTCCTTTCCAAAGAACAAGTCTTACACATTGCCTTCAGGCAACTCTGAGATGTGACTCATTCGTAGTAGCAATAAGACTCTTTTAGATATCACTTTTTTTTTGTACATGGTTGTAGGAATGCTGCAGAAGGTGGGATCTTGTCTAGCAGTCTCAAATGCAGAAAATAATCCGGAAGTAGGAAGGTGAAATCTAAGGTTGGACAGACACAGATCTAGTAAAGGCAACAGCACTAGCAGGGTGGTCTGAACATCCTTGGGTGAAGGACCAGTATTCCTACAATGAATCCCAACCTTAGACAGTGGCATGTGGTGAAGTGTTCTCCTTGCCATCTGCTTTACTTCTACTACTGCTGGCAGCAAGCGTTGTTGTTGTGTAATATATTTTCTGTATTTAATGTTTTGCGGAATGTAACAGATATCATAAAATAGAATTAGTCTCATAAATCTAATAGGTCTGTACCTGTCCCTAAAAGGTTTCATAACTTTTTCCCAAGAAAAAGAATAGATAGATATAGATATAGATATAGTTGTTTAGCTTTCTCAACAAGTATGCATTAGAATGACTTGGTTACAGAGACTAAGACACTTAATGGAGAGAAAATACTGAGTGAATAAAGATATCTTTAGTCCAAAGACTTGAATTGTCTGCAGCTGGAAGCTGTGACCATGAAACCCTTCTTATAAGCAATGATACATACTTTTTTTTTTTTAAAACAGAGAGAATGATAAACTGTTGGAATAAAAGAAAGAAAGAAAACTAATGGATTCTTCATCTCTCAAAATCCTCAAGTGAAAAAATGGATGCCTTTTAAAGCTATGCTTAGTCACACCCTAGTTAATTGGCTCAAAGTAACAGCAGCAAGTCACATTGTGTCCTGTTTTATATAGGAGGTCAAATTAGATGGCTATAGTAGTTCTTTTTGGCTTGCCAGTCTCTGAAATTCTGCAACTGCCAAAAGCCTGCATTAAAAGAAAAGTAGTGCTTTGAAGTTAAGCACTCCATGGATAAAGAAGGAAGAATTAAGGTTACTTTAGTAATCTTCACTATGATCCTCTGTGTATTTGCATTATGATGCAGTCTTAACTGCTCAGTTGCTCAGATTACCAAAGCTCTAATCCTAAATTTCTAGAAATCAGACTATTCTTTTGCTTGATCTATAGAAACAGCTCCTTTGCCTTTTATGTGGGTCAGCCATTAGCAAGGGGTGCAATGAACAAATAATTGTATAAAGGACTGGTGGAATGAAAAGCACTTTGAATCAATGTCAAGTTAATGAAAATACATGGTGTTCAAGGAGAGAGGATACCCCATTAGGCCATCAAAATGCCTGTTCTGAAAGGCAGCACAGTTATGGAGAGGGCATGATCTTGCATATTAAGAACAATTATTCCGTTCATAAATGCAGATATGGGGCATTGGTCACTGACCAGTTGCAGAATACAGTGGATTTTTGCAGGGAGGATTTTATTTCTTATATTTATGTGTGTTACCTGAGGTGCATACTAACAACTTGAGACTACCATAGGCCAGTTAGGAAAAGATGCAAAGCAGGGAAAAAAAGCTGCCTAGCAATTCACTAGAGCTCATTCTCCTCATAGTCAGTAGGAATATTGCTCCACATTAGGAAGCAAATGTGGACCCATAATTTATAATGCAGTGCATAGATGAAACTGGCTTATTGAATAACATTGATTTTTGAACACATCACTTCATATGTAGAAAAGAATTATAAAATTTAGGCTGAGAAAAATGCATAGAGCTATGAAATTATCTTTTAAACCCACTGAAAAATATCCCTCTCTGTGGCTCTGTACTTTATAAAGAATTTAGGAAATAAATTTACCAAATTAAAATAGAAGTGTAAGTGCATTTTTAGGGGAGAGGGAAAAGGGGTTTTTAAATTATAATGTTGCCTGTCTTATAGTAGTCTCAAGAATAAATAAAAGTTGTATATTAGAGTATAAAAGAAAAATATAAGCCTACTTTTTTTTTGAGTGTGCTCCTCTATTTTACAGGAACTTTCCAAATGCCATAGTGTTCAGAGATCACATCCAACATTCACTAAAGTACCTAGAATGACTCTCATTGATTTCCATGGGAGACACTGTCAAACAGTGTTAAAGATAGGACTGAACACATCCTAAGTCTCTTCAGATATAATGGAATTTTATTGTGATAAATTCAAAGCTATTACTGTAAATCATCAGTCTCATTTCTTAGAAGATGAAAAAACCCTAGCTCTCCATTTAGTTTAATGAGAGTTTGGAAAAATGAAAATCCTATATTAGAAACAGTATGAGTATTATTACTGCCTTGTCTGCTTTCTTAGGACTGGATTTTGCAAAAGCAGTATTTAATTTATCACTTCAAGGTATTGAGGCTACTTGTATCCTCATGTGTTACACAGTGTAAACCATGTGGAATAAAGACAATGATTATATGGAATCCTATTAGTTGAACTGTTTAAAACAAAACCAATCCTCTGTCAACTAGTCTGGATCTTCTTCCATGTTCCTTATTAGTGTAAGCTTCATCTCTGTATCATGTAGCTAATTGTTTGCCCAAAAGAAAAGATATCCTGTTATCATTTTTGAACCTCATGATACTTCAATATGAAGGGATGTTAAAGGTTAGTTATGGGATTTGGTGGCTACAGCGAAACCTTTACAACAATGTACAACTTTTAGTTATTCTTGAGACTACAATATTCTTGAGCCTACAAAGACAAAGGCAGGTATATAAACTGTAGATAAGAATGATTTTCATCATCTCAGAAACACCTGAAAAAGCTTTACTTAAGATCAGAAATGAGTGTCAAATTAACTGAAAACTATAGATGGGATAGCTAAGGGAAAATAGTTGGCAATCACTTTCTTCGTATATACCAGCCATTTCCCTTTAAATAATCTCCTGAATACATACAAATTAAAGGCTGTGACTTTGAATTCAAAGAAATATCCAGAAGAAAAAGAAATGTCTGGTAAGGATAATAGATTTTAACCATGATCAATACATCTGTTTTGCAATCTTCAACAAATTGTCTTGCCACAGTTTTGTAAATTTCTAAGAGATATAAGGATAAGTATATCAAAGGAATGATGTGCTGGAAATACAAACTTAACACAACTTAAGCAGTTCTTCCTTTTTCTCCTCCTTGGCTGCTCAGCATCTTCCAGAGTCTTGGAAGTGTCATCAGTATTTGCTGGACTACAAAAAAACATATGCAGCTATGAGAAAATAATAATTAGTGGCCACCAAAACACTTTCCTCCACTGTCAGTACGGACCATGGTGACAAATACAACAGGTGCCCACAAGCAATGACATATGCAATAGTTTAAGTTCTCCCCTCTTTATGGAGACCTATTCATTTTGCCTTTATAGAACTGCATCCTTTGTGTCAATTCAGACAAGGAATTGCCAGAACAGAGTATTTCAAGCAAAGGGACTAGGGTTTGGAGATTGTTGTTGGTTGGTGCATTTGTTGGTATGGTTTTTGGTGTGGTTTCAGGGGTGGGGGGCATTGTTGTTGTCATTGGCAATTGTTTGTTGTTTCATTTTGTTTTGTTTAAAAGTCTGGTATTACCAGGGCATACTCCAACAATTCCTTTTTTGCATCTAGTTTCCCATGAAGTCTAGTGTCAAAAACCAAAATAATTTGTCTGTCTGAAGCTCAGATCTGCCTGTGTTTCTATATTGACTTTAAATACAGCACTCTTCAGTGGTGTTTCAGGGCACCCTAATAGCTGTAGGTTGGCTTTGCTACCATTGCAGAAGCTTGAAAATAACCCAAATACACTGTAGCTTGTAATGTTTAACCTATGGCAAAATAATCTGCCCTTGACTTCTGAGATAATGGCTTAGATGCATTCAACTAATGTACAAGATCCCCAGGGATAACATATATCCTTAGAAACATGGGTAAACACAGTTAACAAAATAAGAAATGTAAGGACTAGAACATAAAAAAGTATAGTGCAACAGGTATAGCAAACAATTTCATTTGCACTTTGCCTGCTGCAGCAAGAAGTTATAGCATTGATAAGTGCTTCTGTTTGAGGCAGGAAACCTATGGACTTTCCAGTCTGAAGGTTTGTACAAAAGTGGTTTGAAAATTGGAAAAATTCATGGGAAGTAGCTACTGCACACTAGAATGGTAATGGCTGTGGTGTGCTGCTGTACAGTACAGTTGAACTTGGTCTGAGAACAGCATTCATTGTTCAGCCACAGGACTGACAAATTTCTGCCAAAACAGGCTATTTTTACTAGCTTGTTTGATTAAGATTCTTTCATCTGCTTGAATGACCAGTGCTCTGTGTGTGTGTGTTTTTCAAACTGAATTCAACTGCACATGGATTTTGCAGCCACATTCAGGTCTGTGCTTCAATACTGTACAAGGCAAAGGAAATAATACAGGAAGAACTTGCAATAAATTACAGGCTTGTGTGAATTATTAGTCCCAGGGAAATAAGTAAAAGTTACATTTGCCTGGTTTGAACAATTTATGTTTTATAACTACAGTCTGTTAGAGTCTTTTTCACAGAGCACATATGAATATTTCCAGCAGCTGTGACTGCCAAATTACTTGGAGCAAGTGAACATTGCTCAGTTTCAGTATGAAGAGATTAATAACAATCATTCCTTATGCTCATCCCAAACATTACTCATTCTGCTTAACCTCATACATACTTGGGACTTAAATGCCCACTGACATCTCAGCCAAAACAGTGAGTGATACAACTACAGCCTGTGGTGGTAATACAAGAAGTCTTTTTGTTTGAAATGTGCTGTGACTTTAAAATAAAATAGAGTTACATTAATCACTTATAGTATATTTACAGCAGAATTTCCAAGCTTACACACTGATTACCTTATGCATTGGCAACTTAATTAACCTGCATTTACCATTCTGTCTGTGTTTATTTATAGAATGCAAAGTGGATGGCTAAACATCCATTTCTGCTTCCATCTTCTTCAGTCTTCCTTCATGTTTTATTTTGATATGAAAACAGTCAGGTGGACTCATAAATGTGGAAGAGAAACACTAAAATAAGAACCTCTTCTTAGAAAACCCTAGAGAAATTTAATGACTAAGTCACCAACCAGCCAGCTATGATGCCAATGAACATACAGCAACTTCTCAAAAACCTTGCATAAATACCATAATACACATGAACAGTTCAGGAACAACTTTTACAGTCCCTTCTTGGTCCCAATATCTTTGTATAATATAGAACAAATGGGGAAGGGATGGAGAAGATAGAGAACAATTTTGATCATACTAACATTGTGGCTCTGCCTACTGTCTGCCAAGTAGCCCAATTTACAGAAAGTAATGTTGCCAGTCTGGATCATCCTTTAATTGTGGGTGCCAGGTAGGTGAAGGGAACAGAAACCCTAGAGTGCTTTAAAATAGGTTCTGTCCCTTCACAGGCTTTTCCATCTCAATTATCATCACTCCTTAAATAAAATGCAACGAGCCATTGTGGATGTTCCTACCTGTTGGGGGATGGATGTAAGTGCAAATAAAGCAGGTGTGTGGTACTCTGATATTGCATATTGACTCTCATTCTCTGAGCTTACCATTGTCAAAACATAATTTTCCACATGCTGTCCATCATGTACTACTCACTGAAATGATAATTGCAGTTATTTGTGCACATTTTAAGCTAGATGTTTTGTAACTGCAGCATTTTCCAGACTTTTACTTGTGTTAATAAGGTATATTGTTATTAATAGAAGTAAACCTAAGTTCTTTTTGTCAGCCTTAAGTGCATGCCCTTACAGGCTTTCACAGCAGTTAAAATGACAACAAGCAAGTTTCCATACACATTGAAGCAAACCAAAGTGCTAGGATAACTCTTGCTTCAAATACACCCATATGAGAGAAAATGGCTGTTTTTCTGACTTAAACCATTACACTGTTCTGTGATTTTCTCCCATCAGTGCCTGTGAAACCAGTCCTGGCATGCACTAGAAATTTCTTAGGCCATACCATTACTACCTTAACAGTACAAGCCCTGATTTTAGAGATGTCTTTCAAACAGACTGAAACACAGCAGGAGTGAGAGAGAAATGACAGCAGCTATAAACTTCACCTCTTATGTTGACATAGATTCTGTAGATGTCATTCATTTCAGTAGCAGAAGCCCTTCTATTTAGACATGACATCCACATGTATATGAGATCAACAAAAGATTCCAGAAATCATCATTTCACTTTTAACCCATGTGGTGCCTTTTGCACTTGGGATGGCAAATGCTTCTCAGGAGATATTTTAGCACACATAATCTGCACTCGGCTGTGTTGTAACTCTGTTCAAATCCAAATTTAGAGAAAAATAGCAGGGAATTTTTTGTTTGTTTTAAGGTCACCAAATATAAGTGCTATACAATTCTCAGGGATTCTCTTTTGCTAACATAATTGCCATCATGCTTCAGAAGAACCTGAGATAGCCTTTGTTAGCCCTCTAGCTTGAAAAGTTCTGCTGTATCTGTGTATTAAAAAGAAAAGAAAAAAAATTATTATCTTAAGAGCATACAGCTTGGTAGGTAAATCACAGGATATTAGAATCACAGAGTATCTTGCAGTAAAAGGGACTCAGAGACATTGCAGAAGTCTGGCTTCTGGCTGGGCACAGGATCATCCCAAAAATCACGCCCTGTGCCTGAGAGCATTTTCCAAATGGTTTTTGAACTCTGTCAGGCTTGGTGCTATGACCACTTCCCTGGGAAGCTGTTCCAGTGCTCAGCCACCCTCTGGGTGAAGTTCCTGTCCCTCTGCTTCCCCTTATGAGATGTTGTAGACTGCAATGAGGTGTCCCCGCAGTGTCGTCTTCTCCAGACTGAACAAACCAAGTGACTTCAGCCTCATAAGGCTTCCCCTAGAGACCCTTCACTGGCTTTGTGGGCCTCCTTTGGATGCTCCCTCATAGCTTTATGTCTTTTTCATATTGTGGTGCCCAAGACTGCATGTGATACTCAAGTTGAGGCTGCTAATGATCACAATAATTAAGTATTTCATGCACTGCACAAGTCAGAGCATCTGTTAGAGCTTTGGATCGGTATGTTGTCTATTAGCTTACTACACTAAGTGTTAACTATATATGTTCACAAGTTTTTCTGTGACAGCTAAAGAGCCACAATACAAAGGCTAAATATGTCATAACAGCCTTAGGCATTGCTGGCTGCTTTGATTCAGCAATATTCTGTTGCAGTCCTCCAACACACTGTTTAGACTTTTTGCTTGCTCATTTTGCAGGAGCAGTTTAACCATGAATTCTGCTCAGCTAATTACTTTGCTTTTTCTGAACATACAATACATTGCTCACAGGAGTTTCACACAGGCAGTTACTCAAGTTAAGATTTGGGTGCCTTTTTCCTCTCATAAGATCACCAGTGCAGAAAGACTAGAGAGAGGATGCAACAGCTTTTACTTTCCAGTCTTCTTATTTTCAAATACTCTTACCCTCTGTGACTTTAAGTGCACTTGATCTCACCTGACCCTTCTGTTATCTCCTGGGACTCTGGTATGTGGACCCTCTAGAGCACTGTCTTTAATTTTGACTTACTGTTCTCTGTTGAATGTCTTTCTCCTCTTCTCAAGGCCCCTCATGCTCAAATGTCAGTGACCTCCTTGTTTATGGATGATTATAACTGCCCATTTCCTCATAAGTTTATCTAAAAACTCCCCACGAGGATGATTATTGAGTTTGTGTCTTCCCTGAATAAAACTCTCTGTGATCTTTGGTTCCATTCCAGCTTGGTACAGTTCAGTTTCTTGCCTCATTGGCCCCCATAATCATGTCCTGTCACTAGTCCAGACATCAAAACTTACATCTCAATTTCTGAATTTACCTTAGGTTTTCTCTCAGTCCTTGTGGCACTATTTTGAGTTTTTTTCTGGAAATTCTCTATAAACGTGAATAAAGTGTTTCTCTTGTCCTGCTTAAAAGTTACCCTTCTAAAACTCTTTATCCATGTGCACTGGGATCCTTTATGCCTCACATCCCTTTCTATTCACCTAGGTGTCTTTACCCAGTCCTCTCTTGCATTGCTTGTAAGCTGTTCAGTGGAAGAATCCATATTCTTGTTCTGTATGTGTTTTGTATACTGCAAAATGAAGCTGTGGACCAAGAATAGGGGTTCAAGACAGTATAGTATTCTGTACTGATGATGAACTTGTTATTAGTTCCTCTCTTTTTGCAGTGTGTCAGCGTGAAATAAGTCAGCAAACAACATGCTAGATATACAACCTGTGTTCAATACGCTGGCTTAAACCTAGAGGTGTGGTCAGGAGCTTCTAGATAGTGTATTTACAATTTCCCATGGAAGAAAAAAACATTAATAAGCCTCACGACTTACCTTTATAAATAATATAATAAAATCAACCTCACCACTTTGGGCCCTGAAAGAACTGTGGTGTTCATAGGCCTCGATTTTCATTGCTGTAATTGTGAGGCTGCTCTGATATTGTAGTGCTAGTGATTTGCTTTGATTTTTAGTGATTTTACTGCCAGATATTGGGTAGAAAAATCCTGTTTGAAGGAATATTGATTTTCTGAAGTAAAATTCTGAGGCAAGATCATACTTCAGAGAGATAATACACAGTTCCCTGCAACATCTAAAGGTAGATTGTTTTAAAGGGCAAGAGGGCTTTAAGAGATAGTTTGAGTTTCTGCTAACAGTGGAATGTATACGTTCTGTAGAAAGTTTAATAAAATCCCAGAAGGTTGCATCTAGAAATGGGAAGATCTTGCAGCATTCTGTTTGCTGCCCCAACAAAACTTGCCACAGCAGAATTCCTTTCTCTTTTCTCATGTGGCTTCAAATCAGACTCGAAATCTTGTAGTAACAAAAGTAGCATATCTAGCAAGTACTGTTCACAAACTTGGTTGTTATAGTGCAAACATATAGTAAATGTTCTGTTCCAAATTACTTCTCCTGCTTTCAGTACAACCTGGTAAATCTGCTATACATCTGTTGTTTGCTATAACCTTCTCTTAGGGTTACATCCTTCAGACCCATCTGTTGGGGTTATTTAAACTCCTAGACCTTGGGGCACACAGACCTTCTTTTCCACATTAAATCTCTTTTTATAGACAAATATTTATGTTTACCTGTGTGATATAGGCAGATGCTTTATTTCCTTCTGAGTCTGTCACAAATCTTTCCCTGTCTGGCACTGTAGAAAAGAATATGCACTCTAGAAAAGAATATGCATTCTTTAATTCTCATATTACACATTTCCATGTCTTGAGACAGCACCTTCCAGTAAGCTTTCCTCTCATATTTTGGAAGTTGTGCCTTCCCATTGCCACTGCCATGCTTAATTCACTTGTACTTGCATTGGTACAAAGATACAGAAAATAATATCAAATTAAAATTACAGGTTTCCCTGTAATTTGCTAAGGCTGATCTGAAAACTACCTGATAATTTTATTTCAAACGTAAAGAGAAAGAAGAAATAAAGGGATTGCTGTTAATGTTTTGGTTGTACTATGATCTGCAAAAGCAAGATCTTGACAAGCCATGCTGATGACCAGCATAACATCCGAAATGGACATGTGGAGGATCTGTCTCTGAATGACAGCAGATCGCTGTTGTGAAGTGGATGGGCCTTTCCTTCCCAGTGAAGCAAAAATACAAAGTGTCTGCAGAAAGGTACCGACTTTCTTTCCACCTTTGCTGTGTTGGAGCTAGGCACATGTTTCTTACTGTTGAAGTCACTTCCATGTGAATTTGAGAGGGCTGTCTGTTTCTGCACATCAAATGACTGACCTCAGTCTAAAAGAAGTTCCTATTATGGATATTGAAGGAAATATTCAACTTACTCTGCATCAGCCATGAGATTAATGATACCTTAATATTTGAAGTGGGACGTATTGAATATAGACTGGCAATTGTTTTCTGATGGCAATAATACTAATACATGCTGCATTTGTGAACTTCTGCTCATCAGCCACAGCAGCAGGGTATAGACAACTATGAATTTGTAAGGAATTTGGAAGGAATTGTTGAAAATGGATATAGACATATTGCAGCTATCTTTTGATACAAATAAAAATAGAAAATAGTAGAGGAAGGCATTATATTTTATAGGTTTCAACTTCTTTTTAGGTAGCTATTTTACGCATTTATGTTCTGTTAACAGAAATAATTATGCTCAGTCATATCCACAAAAGGGACTGGGACCCAGTACATGGGTGTTTTTAATGTGGAAAGATCCTAGCCCTGACTGCCATCATAGCAGGCCGTGGGTATTGGCTGACGAATTAGTTGGCATGGGTATGAATGCCTATGAAAATTTCTGTCCTCAGGGAAGTAGGGATATTGTATTTGTTGAATCCAATGTACTTGGTAAGGTTGGATCTTCGGGTCTTGTTGATGCCTTGGTAAGGCTGACCTGAAACAGAGACTGGATAGATCTAGAAAATAAAGCAGGTATTTATTGAAAGGCCTCTAGGATACACCTTGGGCAGGAAAGGGCCTGACCAGGGCTACACCCAAGGTGGACTAAGAATGGTGACAAAATGGATGACCAGTCAAGAGGGCTCACACTTTTATGTTTTGGTCCATTTGCATATTGGGGTTTAATTGTCCAATTACAGCTTCAGGTTGTGAGGTTCCATCCTTATTGTTCCTCCCTCCAGTCCACCATTGTTTGTGCTTTTGGGCCTGAAAGTTGTCCTTGGTCTTCATCAGGAAAAGGATTTGTTTTGTCTACCTACTCTGTGAAGAGTGCTTGCCAGGACTTAATATGAACCTCAGGACTATCCCCCTAGGCAGCATAAAATCTGAAGAACATGGAAGCTAAAACTTAAGGCATCATCATGACTTGTGTCACTGTTTTTTTGTACCAGGAGGATGACAGTAAAGCTCAACAGAAACTGTGGCTGTGACTTCATCCCAGAGAAAATGACTAAGATGAAACTGAAAGTTTTGTTAGAAGGATGAGGGCTGAGGGCCCCATAATGCATAGCAGTTAGAAGCACTGCAGAACACCTGGGATGGATATAGGAAGCAGAAGCAGAACCAGGAGAGGCAGGTTTCTCCCCTGTGCAGTTCGAAATTAGTTGCAGTGTAACTGGACTGGAAAGGCTGTTGAGGAGACTGCTGAAAACCAGCTAGAAAAGGCACCACCAGATGCAAAAGACACCATGAGATCTAGTGCTCTCAAATACCACATCTTCTGAGGACAATGGCTTGCCCTGTCAGAAGCAAAGCCTGCATGGGATTATGACTTCTAACCATCAGTGTATTCCCAAGAGAATCAAGAGAGAAATTCTGCTGTCTTTGTTTATTTTTTCTTCCTCTGGGAGAGGAATAGATGCAGAGACATATAGATGTCTCTAATCTAATTAGATTAGATGCTAATCTAATATAGATTAGCAGGTTTTAGATATAACTGTTGTCTCAAAAGATCATTATTTCTCTCTCCAGCAGCAAAACTGTGCCAGAGGTGGGTGAGTTTTAATTGTTGGTGCCAACACACTGTGCATCAATTTTGACAAAAGCTTTACCAATTGACTTATAACAAATCTATTTGCCAGAGTAGCTGAGCATGCAAGTCTTCTTTGACCAAGGAGATAATTTAAGGTGAACATCATTATCAAATTATGTACAGCTGAAATCAGCTCACTTGGGAGTCTCAGCAATAGCTGCTTTGCATAATTTCATGTAGGTACAGATATATTACTGGTTTAGTGTTGAAATACTTCAGTCTTTTTCACACAATTTGGAGTTTTGTGCCTATTTTTGAAGGGGAAAATACAAATATTACTGCATAATGAAATCCCTTGAAATTTTTGCTCATGACTGAGCCATCAGCATTATCTTCACAGCAACTGTGCAGGCATTGGATATAGACTCTTTTCCCTAGTTTCTCCCTGGCACACATTAAAATATCATCAAATAACAACACAGTTGTTGGTATCTAAGGACATGATTAGAGTTATGTTTTAGTATTATGTAACCTGAGGACATGCTGTGGAATTTAGCAACATTATGGGGACAGCCTTTTCTGTTCTTATCTCTGTTCATCGAGGTCTTAAAGTAATAGCACAGAAAGCTGAAATATGCCTGTTTCAGATGGTGGATGGATATTAGTTCATCACTATTTTTACTCCTTTTGGAGACAGCAATGCTAGTAATTTATGACTGCAATGAACACTAAGAGTGCATTTTACAGGATACATGCTAACAGAAGAGATATGTTGTCTTGCATATGTGAGCTTTTTGTTACACCTGTGATATATTTTGTCTAGTTTTTTTTCACCAAGCGTCACTTAGGTTGTGTTACCTTTACAGAAATTCTGCATTCACACTGTCTGCCCTACCTCATTTTTCCTAAATAAAAAAACCACAAGATTTTTACAAAACCCACATAGCTATTGGTTGTTCTGTATCACCATCTGCTGCAACTCTACTCCCTTATTTTACTTATACATACCTGGAGGTTTTCTTTTTTCCACGACTGTTCTCTTATGAGTAGCCACAAATTTTCTCTTCCCCTTTGTCACCATTGTTTTTGCCTTAAAGAAGTACAAAATTATTGCTCTAGACACAGCATAGAGTTGACATGATAGCAAAGTTTTTTTACTGACACTCAGGCATAAGATGCAGCTTTCTTGATCCTCAGCTATTACCAATTACCTTGTTCTTCAGTCGTGTCATCTTACCCAGGATCAAAAACAAGTTCCATCATACATAGTGGAGGAGTTGATTTTGCCGCCATAACATGTCAACAATACTGATGTTTTGATGGAATTTTGGTAAGGCTTTTGGTGGGATCTTTTCACATCACTGTGAAAGGCAGGTTTTCAGTTTTGGCCAAATTAGTTTTCTTTTGACCAAAAAAACCCCAACTTGTTCCAAATCACCAGAGCAACGGTGTTTGGCCTGCCACAGCACCAGGTGGCTTCCTTAACTTAACTGCAGGGTCAATTGTCGATAGGAGATTAACATACTTCACTGGAAAAACTGGAATCAGCTTCCCACATTGTACATATATTTCTGGAAAAACAAGGGTGTATAATGATAAAATTTGGGTAGGTAGCCAATTGGGCCTACTGTTGTCACAACATCCATTAGCTTTAATTGCTGGGGTGATTAATGTACTTGGCAACACAGACGGAACGTGCAGGGTGCCAACCAAGGTTTCTGTCACCCACAAGGGTATGGCAGGTGTTTTGCCTGTCTCTCTGCTATGCCATCTTCCTCCTGCACCATTAAATGCACTGAAGGAGTGCTTAGTAGCATGGCTGAATAAATGGTGTTGGTGCACCATTTCAGTGCAAATGTGCCGATGTGTGTGATCAGTGAGTTGATACTTGACTTGCTCAGCCTGTGTCACAGCAGCCTGGCTCACATGGATCAGAACACTTCACTGTATTCCTAAAGTTTATGTAAGGATCGTGTACAAGAATGGGAGGAAACAGTCCCCTTCCTCAGCCCTTTCTCTGAGCAGATCAGGTAGAATCCAGCTCCAGTTCAGAGACTACAAGGCTGGGCCCCAGTGAAGATGCCCATTTGGTCATGGGCGTTTTTATCAGTGGAAATAAAACTGGCAGTTTATTCCAGAACAGTTTAGGTATCAGCATAGCAACGAGATTACCTCTTTATTCTCATACACTAACAAATATCACATTTCCTGGAGGTGTCTCTATTTTGCCTTCACACAAAAGTTCTAATGTTCTCACAATTAGACAGAGCTGTTTCTACTAAAAAGTGCTGCAGCTTTAAATACCACAAATTGCTTGAAGAGAAGTAATACTAACCTTACTTTCAATAAATTTGACAGAAATAATGCCCAGAAATGGGCTGGCTGAATCCACGTTCTCAGGGAAGATCACAGCAAGGCAGTGTAAAGGAAGACTGGATGCACACCATGAGCTCCAAAGATTTCCACAGAAAAGTGGAGTGTATAGAGAGTGAGGAGGACTTAAGTGAGCACATAGAGGAGGACAGGATTGAGACAGAAAAGTGGGGAATGTGTCTACAGAGAGGGCAAGTTATGGAGGACAACAGAAAAGTATTGGTCCTGAGCTGAGACTGGAGAAGCTGTGCTATGTCTTGGGCGAAAACCAGGCTGGCCTCCAGAGTGGGAGAGAGCCGTTCCAGATGATGTCAGCAACATGATCCTAGATGTGAAATTAAGACTTGATGGGGACCAGTGCAGACATTTTTACCATGAGAGGAACTATAAAATTTTAGGAAATAAAATACTAATACTGTGAGGAGAAAGATCCCTTGGGATGCAACCATGAGGATCTGTTAAGGCTGTCAGGAGTTAAAGTAGAAAAAATACTTCTATGGTTGTGGAAAGGGCAAGTGGAGAATGAATAGGAAGTAGAGAGGCTGGTAATAGTTATTCTGCTTCTTAATTATGGATGTTAATTATTGTCTTCTTGGAAGGTATGGGCAGGAGCCCATGCAGAAAGAAGTAGAAGAAACAAGCAGCATATAGATTGTCTGCTTGGGGGAGTGGGATTTATTTAAATAGAAGAGCGTAGTTTAATATTGTTAGAGAAAAGAATGTTTATTTTACTGATGGCAAACTATCTACAACATTTCCATCACGCATGCTTTTCAGTGACGGGTCAGAAAGAGGAGCAGAGAAAGCAGGAATGGGGTTTGAAAGGTCTGAAACAGATGACAACTCATCAAAGCTAATGGACCAGAAAACATTAAAGGTCCAAGTGTCAATGTGAGGGAAAATGAGCAAATGTTGAAAGAGATCAGGTGAAGGTTGAAGAGGGGAAGGTGGCTATAAAATAATATCAGAGACTGCTGCTTGATAAAATCACTCATGGGAAATACCATGTGATGAGAATGATGAACCAAGACTGAAATTTGTAGAGAGATATGAAAGCAAATAAATACGCACTTAAGGGTGGGATGTATCATCATTGTAGGAGTTGAAGAGATTGTGGATGTGTGGGGAAGACTGCAGGATAGAGAAATAGCAAGACTTTTAAGAAGGTTGATAGGTGTGATAAGATGTAACAGCAAAATGAATAGAAAGAGAAGCACCAGATGCAGATTGCTCAAAAGCTGGGAGAAAAGTTGGAAGAAGAAAAGGTGCAGAGAGAAGCCTGACAAATCAAACACAGATGGGTTAAGTTGGAGAATATGAAAGTAAGCAAAAAGGAACAAAAAGAATTTAAAATAACTGGGAAGTGGTGGGATAATTATTACAGGCTGTCTTCCCAGAGTAGGCAAAGTGTCCTCATCACAAGAACCATATCACACAGGTATTCAAGTCAGTAGTTTATTTCTATGATATCAGGCACATGTTGAAGTGGGTTTTTTTTTTTTTTTTCCCTTTTATACAACGATACGACAAAAAGTACCTGTACTGACATCTCATCTAATTGCAGGAAAAAAAATCTTTTTACATGTCAATCCCCAGATGGCATTTTGAATGGAAAGAAACAAACTAAAACAAAAAGCTATTGTTCAATGGATATTAAAGTATGATTTCATCAAAAAACTCTTAGAAGAAATAATGTTCTGTGGAAATGTGTGTGTTAGCCTGGTAGCTTAGGATTTAGGAGCTCTAAAGATGAGCGGTTAAACTGTCACCACTTCTGTGACTATAGAAAATGATTCACATCTATCTAAGTTGTATGTTGATTGGAGATTGGACTACAGGAATATAAATGCCTTTAGAAGCCATCATATGCGAAATGTTTGACCAGAAAACCAATATGTATGAGAAAAAGCCTCCTAAATCCACTGAGAAAGGACATCTGGACTAGGAACATTCTTGATTTAAGAAAACATCACATTAGCTGGACTCTTCCTACTTGAAAAGGCTTTGAAAGTTCTTAATTATTTGCTTTGTATACTCAGATATATTGCTTTGTTTCTTTGCATTTTTGTACTATTTATGATAACACCCTTTTCTTTAATGTGCTTTGTCTAATCTTGTATCTTTTACACTCTAGCCACCCAGGATTATCCATGAAATAACACATGCCCAGTACTTTAAGTGTGCACTATAAGGCAAGGCTTGTGTGGAAACACCCTCTGGGTTGTAATTCAGTCAGCTCCAAAGCTGCATGTTCTGGGATCTGCTTTTTTGCAGTTCCTATTTGTTGACATTGCCCAAGCTTTTGTTATGAACAGAAGAGCCATGGTTACACCTCACCACAGCAGACAGCAAAGATACTTCTAGAAAATGGAAAAGAAATTCCTAGTCAACTCTGGACCACAAAAACCCCCACCCCACCCAAGAATAAAAGGTTTTTAATTTAAGTTTTGTACTGGATAAAGTAGAGCTGGTAGACTTAGATTTAAAAATCTAATGTATTTAAAAATGAAAACAATTTCCAGTGTCAGAACTCTTTCTCATTTTCCTTTTTTATGTCATTGTAGTCATGCTCAAAGACAGGCCATTAATACCACTTACAATGAGCGATGGTCATTTCAGCTGCAAGGGTGAGGTCACTGATTTATGGCAGTTATAGCTGAATTTGGGAACATGAGATGATGGAAGAAAGTTGAATTTTTTTTTTGTCTAATTTGAGCATATTGGTTTCCCTTTAAACAAGGATTTTTGAAATTCTGCTCCAGAAGCCTTCACAGGAACCATTAGTTCCAGCTGAAGAGCAGGACTGATGTTGAATAGGAGTCAGAAAAAAGGGTGGAGGTGGAAACAAATGGCATAAACCAGACTAATGAACAGTCTGAACAGGGGCTAACAGTATTCCAAGGTAATGGAATAATCTGGTTATAGTTAGTTAATACAGAAACTTATGGAAAATATTTTTATGGAAAAACTAACAAGAATATGCCCCATTGTTTATCTATATGTAAATCCTTGAGATGGAACTAAATGATGCATAAGTAATAACAATCACTTTAAGTATGAGCAAGTTTTAATTAGGAAGGCCAATGTTTTGTGTAGCTCTGAGGCACTGGAGCAACCACGGGCAGACTCTTTGCTGATGTGGCATAACATTAGTGACAAAGGACACAGAAACCCACTATTTGCAGAGTAAGACTGATACAGCCTTTGGAATTTACAGATTTAAGAAAAGTGCTTCATTTTCTTTCCTTAAAAATAATATTAGCAATGGAGTTAGTGTTTCTCATAGCCATCCACTTATCCACCCATAATCCATCCATAGTACCTCAAACCACCACTATACCTTGGGATATATACAAGACTGCAGGAGATCTCAGCATTGCCTCAGGCATGTCACAAAACTTCAATAACTAGGAAACATTATTAAAAATAATGATTTAATTCCTAGTTCTGAAGAACCTTGACCATTATTGTTCCGGTATAAAAAAGGGGAATGCATTTCTTTATCTCATCCTTATTACCCGTGAAGAGGGAAGATGTAAAGGTGAAGTTTGTAAATGGGTTTTCTGATCTAAACTGACAGAACTGTTTTGGTGTAAGGAAAGAAACCTGCAGCAAGACTCACCTCTGTGATTGCCAAACTGAAGCCTGGACTCAATGTTGAATTTATATGCCATGAAGAACTATTTATGAGGAACTATCATTTTAGCAGATGCAAACTGTGGTACAGATGAAGCATATCATCTCACCAGCTGCCTAGATCTGCTCTGGGAAGAAATAAGGCTAAGCTGTTAAACCCTTGCTTTGATCTAGTATATGGATTTAGAAGCTCATTAAATTTTTTTTTTTTATTATTTGCTTGAGCATAGGAACACCATTGCTTGCCATTTGTGAGACAGCCTTAAAAAACTTCAGGGGCATAAATGTTAAAGGATTCCAAGCAGCCTTAAAAAAATGTCAGTGTGATGTGTAATAGTCACTATTGCTGTGGTCATTCTTGCCTGGTGTGCAAGCCCTTACCACAATGGCACAGAGCAGTCAGTTCTCTCAGGATTGAAGCTGGGACTCCAGCTGTAGCAAGTAAGGCTGTCTCCCGTGCTGGTGTCTGTGTTGGCAATGCTGCCCACAAGCAATACGCTATCTGATGGTTTGTTTTCCAGGTTGGTTTATGTTGAGAAGCCAGACAAGGACCAACAATAAATGAGAAGAGACGGAGACAAAAGATGTTGGTAGAAACAGGCAGGTGCTCTTTATTTCATGTGGCACAGCATTAGGCAGACAACCCAAGAAACAGTTTCTAACAAAAACCAAAGCTATCACTTCCAGGAACCATCCCCCAAACAAGGGTCTACTACCAACAGTGGCACTGAGATGTCCTTGCCTGTCCACTCTCATCTCCTCATAGTTTGTATGCGCTTAGACGGTATCTTAGTGGTGAGTGTCCTTTCCAAGGAGACTAACTTCTTACAATGCAGTATCTTTAGACAGCGTACATATTGTGCAGGATCACCAGAGTACAATCTCCTCAAGCCATGCTAAAATATAATGCTAACTCTGGAGAGAAGGCTGTGCGATCGCCTCGTGTCTCTCTGAGGTAATACAATGCCGTTTCTTAGCTGACAACATGAGGGGCACCTGAGGGAGGATCAATATGGCTTCAGAGTCTAGTTTTAAACTCCTGATGCGGTAGCGAGGACCTGGTGTGCCATCGGCCGAGACAGGGTGAGGGCCTCCTCCACCCCTGACCGCCGCTGGGCACCAGCAGCACCAGAGAGCTGAGCCTACAGTCACTCAGGGGGATGAGAAGAGCCATGGTCTTGGACTAGGAGGAGGAGGAGAGGGCCATCAAAGATCACAACGGACCGTCAGCTTTGCCTCGGTCATTGGGCGAGAGGTAACAATGACGGTGGTGCGGGGAGGGGTTACATCGTTAGCACTCT
Source organism: Cettia cetti (assembly GCA_013401135.1). Classification (NCBI taxonomy): domain Eukaryota; kingdom Metazoa; phylum Chordata; class Aves; order Passeriformes; family Sylviidae; genus Cettia; species Cettia cetti. The sequence goes on along the minus strand of VZUI01035108.1, from coordinate 80,579 downwards.
GGATTTAAAGGCATGAAGAATGGCTGGTGGGAGGAAGATGTTTTGGAGACTAAGGGCAAAGCTTTAAAAGCCTTGGGATATTACTTTTAATTAATATCTACAGGTTATTCTCTCTATATATACTATTTTTTTCTAAATTATGAAAATAAACATTTATTAACAAGTCACTGGGTCAAATCCTGCTCTCCACTGAAGGCAAATCCATTGACTTCAATGGGAGGGAGCCCCGTGTAAACAACGAAGGGCAAATTTGGCCCTTTATGTCCTGAAAAGTCTGCTTGTACCCATTGTCTTTCAATCTTGCAAGAAAATGCAGATTGAAGGGTGAACTAATTGTTACAATTTTCTCTTAAACTACCAGGGGAGTGTCAATGAGATGCGGCAAAGGAGAAAAACAAAAATAAATATGAACCAATAAGTAATACTGCTTTAAAGAGAATTTTATCCATGTTTCAGAGCCAAAGTACAAAAAGAGAGTGGATCTGGATCAAGCGCTACTGGCCTTTACTTTCTAAGCAACAACAAAATTCTTCATTTAGCTTCGGTGAAATGTTACACAACCAGAGAAAACAGAAGGAACCAAACTGTCCTTTTCCTTTGCAAACACCATATGCCCAAAGGTGAACACTGTCATCCCTTTGGATTCTCTGCTAACTCCCACTGTCTGCACAGTGCAGTGTCAGCCACTGAAGACAAAACGCATCTACTGTGCACATGAGTAAAACCTGTGGTGTCTTACAAACATAACATTTTGATGTTTTGACTACTAAAAACCACTAGGTGCTTTTAGACACAGAACAATACAATTTCAGATGCATTTACCACTTTTATTTCACTATGCAGAAACATACATTCACCATGTGTTGTGATGCAGCTGACAGTGTAATGGACGCTATCCCTTCCATGGATATTAGAGCTGGACACTAGCGAGTTTTCAGTGGACGTTCTGTACAGGTTAAGGCTTGACTCAGAACTAGATAGTAAATGCTGACCAGATTCTCAAACTGATTTTTTTTTTTTTTTTTCCTCTGAGAACAAAAGGGAAATCAATAGAAAACCATCACGGTTATTTCAGATTAATAATTTTCTAAAGCTGCAAACTAAGTAAAATACAGATTTTTTTTTTTTTTCTCCAAAATAACTACATATAATTTACAAGGTTAGGATCTGTGAAGGGTGACTGGAAGCTGACTCTGAACAATGCTGACAAAAATCATTAAAGTTAATATACTAAAATCATTACTACCTCATAAGGTATTCAGTCAGGTATACAAAGCACACTTTGTAAGCATTTATATGTTTTGATCAGAGTAAAGATTCATCATTGTTTATCGGGTAGTAATAAAACCAGATGAAACAAATATAAGATTCAAGTTGTTTACTGAATAAACTGTGTTATTGGCACATCTAATGTGTGGTAAAACGTTATACACAGTACCTATACAGCTTCTAGCATTTTTGGGGTAATCTTCATTTACAATATCTGTAAACAAAAGGCTTGCCACCTAACAAATTTTAATTTGTTTAGACTTTCAGAAACTGTGAAAGGCATGAACTGTTTATGTGTTACATGAGATCACTGTTTATATTGTTTATGAACGTGCAGGTAAAGCTGAAAACTTAGACATTTTAAGAAAATTAAAAATGCTGCTTTTCTGTAATTTTATTGTTGCTTCATGCAATATTGTTTAACTGCTGCTGATTCAGATTGCTTTCTATGGGAAGGTATCTCTGCCAGTTTCTTTATTAACGGTCAAGATCAATTCTTCTGTACTGAAATTTTCCATAGACAGATACAAGTCAGTCAAGTTGGAACTGAGACTCCGTATAGGCTCTCGTATTCCTACTGGTATGCATGTCTGGATTCATATGCATTCTAGGTTATGCCTGCAGAAAAGAGAATTGAGTTAATTATTCAAAGCAACTACTCTCTTGCAAAAGAGATTTTGTCAATTTGTTTGTACAAGAAAAGCTGTTTGAAAATAGCATCATCCCAGTATAAGAAACTTGGACCAAATTCAAAGTCCACTGACACCAATGAAAGAATTAGTGACATCAATAGACTTTTAAGCAAGCCACACTGAGCTGTCTCTGAAACAATTAGCAGAATACCACAAGAATCACAGCTACTCACTCCTTAGTGACTGGTTCCATCTTCCAAATAAATAACTGACACTGAAATTCAGTTCTCTTTAGGGTCTGTATATCCAAAAGCAGGAGAGCCAAAGAGCTTCAAAAGGTGCTGTGCATTATACTGTGTTACTTACACCAAGTGCTATGGAATACACATTGTTTTAAGAATAAAATGCTGCTATCGATTCAACAAATCTGACAAGCAGCTTTTTCTTCCCCTTCTGCATACAGCATTCAAAGCAATTTGAGCAATGGTGCTGGCACTAAGAGCTTTTGCATAGCAGGTTAGTATGCGTGACATGTTTCTGCACACAGATTAAATATAGGAATATTGAGACATCTGTTTAGCCAGCCACTACTGGAGAGCATGCCTTTGCTGAGAAAAAGCTAGACGCAAGGAAAGCTGCATTATCATCTCATCCTGATAAACAATGCTGCTTTAAGACATTAAATGTTCTTTAAAGTACAAGAAAGCCAAGACACCCAAATACTGACAAACTAATTCACTGCGTTTCAAAGCAAGTTGGACCATATCTTTGCAAGTTGGGAATTGAAGCGTAACTTTCAACATATCTGCACAAGACATTTAAAAAGCAGCTGTAGGTTTTTCCCTTGGCATTTTTAAACCAAAATGCACACCTTTAAGAACAAATTGGTTTTGTTCTTAAATGACACATAAGCAGACAACACATTTTTTATGACTTCAGAAATAGAAAATTAGACTATAACAAAGCATGGACAATGAGGACTTTTCAGAGAGCCAACAAAAGCAAATGAGTAGTTTCTCTTTCTCCAGCTGGCAGATGCCCAGAGCTGAATGTGGTTTACTTTCAAATATCAGAACTGATAACCAGCAACTTGAAAATGCCAGTGAGAGAAAGTGAAGAGTTAAAGGTGAAATATGGTAGGAAAACAACATCTGCAACATGCCAGCCCAGTAAATGCCTTGGAAAATCATCTGGTCCTCTTACCTGTGGTCAATCCTCCCCATCTTCTGGTGTGATTTCTGTCTCTTTATGTACCACTACTTTGGTCACTGACATGTCAGGGTGCTGCTCTTTGGCTTCTTTAATTGCCTGAGCCAGCGCCTATCCCAAGGAAACCACAGAAGGGCAAAAACAAAAAGGAGGTGGAACATGCATGATCAGTAGCAAGGTGGAGAGATTCATGACATATTACACAATTTACAAATGAGGAAAATGATTAAAATATGAAATATATCATCACTGATTTAACTACTATTCCAGCTTAATTTAAGGCATGCCAGAATGAATAATATCTGTCAAAGCAACATTTAGAACTGTCTTTGGCAGTCTTCAGGGTAGCCTTTTTAGCAGTTTGTAGACTTTACCTGATCATGATCAATATCGGCATCTCCTGTGATGACTATTCGTTTTTCAATTCTTGTCTCTGAGATGCCTCCTTTCACAGTCTAGATGGGAGGGACAAAAATGCATGTCAGTAACTTACTTCAGAGTGCTGCTACTCATCCCCAGAATGATCAGGGCAGGAACCCTCTCATGACTGAACCGAAACAGCTCAAGCAGCTTGCGCAGAGGGGACAGCCCTGGACTGCAAGTGAGCAGCTCTGGAGTTGGCCTGAATGCTCTGAATGGACTAATGACCTCCAGATGCCCTTCCAACACAGGTAATTCTATAATTCTAGTTAATCTGCACATGCATCAAGAGAGATGTTTGTATGTCAAAAGTGGCAAACTCGTCCCATGAAAAAAAGAATGGGAATACAGCCAGCCCATTTTCAGACCTATTTAAGTCCAACTGCTTGCTTGAGAAGGACGTACGGGGTGGTATGGCCTTTGTATGGCTCATCTACTAATGGGGGAAATTCACTGCAGAAAGATGGAATCCTGTTTCCAGTGAATATTGGTAACAGAGCCATCACAGCACTAAGAGGGTTTCTACTTAGGGAGGAACTGTTATTTAAATGTGACCTTAGAACCTGGAAGACACAGCATGTTTTGTCTGTGGAGATAAGCTTTTGGTCTGGCTGTGGGCAAGCTCCTCAGGGTACCATCCAAGAACACAGCCAAGGTGTTGGAGCTGACTGGATGTCCTGTTATGGCTACAGGATATAGATTCACTATGTGCTTTCAACACCATGCAGTGCTAATATCTCAATGCTGAAAGGCACAGTCATGTCAATGAAGCCTCATGTTCAGACAAGTTACTACACAAAGCCAGTAATGGTTTATGGTTAAACTCTTTCCAGTTCTAGGTAGTATTGGCAGCTAAATCAAGTGTCTCTGTACAGCAAGGTTTTGTGCTTGCATAGACATAGGTTTAGGATTTGTGTCAGGTCATTGGATGATGCATTAATCAACTCAGCATAGCCAAAGACAGGTGAATAAAGGTAAGTATTTATGGTAAATTTACAACATTTTGTCAAGAGAGTATCAGAATGTATTCCCTTTTTGAAGTAAATCATTGAACTGAAGCTAAGATAGCATACACCCTGGTGAAAAATGAGCTCCCTGTTTCCTGAGGACTCACTTTGGTGATATGTGTAGTAGTTGTAGTGCTGGTGGTTTCAGATGTGATCGTTTGTGCACTCATCAATACACCTGGTTCAGAGTCAGCACCGCAATCCACCTAGAAACCAAAAGAGAAAATCAGTCACTGAAAAAATGCTCCTGAGCACAGGGAGGCAAGAACTGGACTGTTAAACTTTCCTATTTCTACAGTTCTTCATAGATTCAGTATCTTATGGTAGGGGACAACTGCTATTAGGATGACCAACAGTATTTCTCTGTGCATCTGGAGGCTGTCCTTCCACTCTGGAAGCACAGGCGAGAAGATGGTGTTTTTAAATCTGCAGTTTCATCAATGTTCTTGAAAGGTCCTACACCAGGATGTGAAGGTGACCCTCAGGTAAGTTATTCTTATGTACATCCTCCCCGTGCTAATATTTAAGAATTGAACAACTTAGAAAAATTTACACTAAAACGTACACTTAAAGATGGGTGAAGAAATGGGTTCCTTAAAGGCACATTAAATTAGACAATGTCTCTTGCAGAATTTCTTACCTGAGAAGACTCATATGTAATGGTTTTTGTTTCTGTATGGACTACTGGCACTTCCTTTGTTGAAATTTCAAGGGTTTCCCCACCAGCGGGAACACTGCTGAAACTTATAGTCTCAGTCTTCACCACTGGTGACTGCATGAACAAAAAAGAAGGAATTGGAACATTTAGCGAAGCTTATGGATTTCTCAGAACAGTTGGGGTTTTTTTTTTTTTTTTTTTTTTTTTGCCTGGGGCAAAGAAAGAATAACTAAAAACTGCTCTGCATTAAAAAAACAAAAAAGAGAAAATTCTCTTCATTACAGTGGTACATTCATGTATATAATGCTGACAACATTTAGCACTTCCCTGGATTTTAAGAAAACAAAGTCCAAAATGTTCAAAATACTACAAGAGGCAATGGTCACAGCTTGAAAAACAAGGTTCCCTGTGAACATCAGGGAACACTTTTTCGCTGTGAGAGTGACTGAAGACTGGCACAGGTTGCCCAAGGATATTGTGGAGTGTCCTTCCTTGAAGACACTCAGAAGAAGCTCTCTGGACATGGTCCTGGGCAGCAACTCACTCTGGATGTCCCTGACTGAGCAAGGGATTGGAGCAGATGACCTCCAGAGGGCTCTCCCAGCCTCAACTGTTCTGAGAATCTGTGATTGTAAATTTTCTTAAAATGACTACAGAATGAATTCTGTACAGGCTTAGTCTTTTCATCTCTTGGGGAAAAAATCCTACACAAAACAGCTCTTGAAATTCTACTAATGGGACTAAGATAAGGAACCTAGTCTAAGATGCAGTACACTTATTTATAATTGCACCAAGCAGGGAAAACACAATCTATTTCCTGTCTTTGAGGACATTTGCCAACTTTGCCAACCTCAACAGACTTTCCCAGACAGGATGCCAGCTGATCTTGTTACCTGTTGTATAAAATGCCATGAAATTTGATATTTCTCTGTAGCATGAAAAGCAGTTTCAAGTAAAACATGCATGGCATTTTGCTAATGACGGAAACCAGCAGCAAGCCTTGCAGGTGACATGCAAGGAGGAAACAAGAGGAGAAAAAAACTGCTTGCTGTAAAAGTGCAATCATATAAGCTGGGCACAGTTTACTTTCAATGACAGGAATTAACTCAGCCTACTATTGCCTACATTCACAATTCAGCACATGACCAATTTAACGATGAGTTACCTCAAAATGAGGTTTTCTTTCCAAAGACTCTGAAAGTTGGACTGTTGTTCTGTGCTCCTCCGCCTGCTCACACGAAGCGGCGGCAGCGACTCCTTCCTGTTTGGTTAGGGCTTTCCCAGCCTCCTCCCTTTTTTCCTCCTTCGCCCCCTCAGTCCCAGCAGAGCCCTCCTTCCCTTTCACGGCAGCAGCCACCGCCGACGCTGCCTCAGCCTGGGCATCCAGCGCAAGTCCGGCCACTTTAGCAGGATCCCCGCCTGCATGCACCTCCATCCCATGTCTCTCCTTGACAACTACAGTCTCCTGTACAACCTTCTGCACTGTATCCTGATCCGGCTGAACTGCTTGCTTCATGTCACTGGAAGTTATCTCCTGAGACGTCGTCGTGTCTATTCTCTGCAGAGAAGGAGGAAAAAAACCCTCAGCATCAGAAGCAGACAACACCATCTGCAGTAGCTCCCAAGCTTAAAGTACTGTGAATAAAATTTTTTTAAAAATGGGCATTATATTTTGCCAAGTTATTTCTCCCACATTGCATGGATTTACGTTCTCAGGATGTTACCAGTATAGGAGAAATGGAAAACAAAGCAAGAATCAAAATTTTTAAAAGTGAAGAGAAATTTCAGTGGGGGTGTTCTTCTCATTGGTATTTTTCTGTGAGTTTTACAAAGGCAAAATACAGCACCCTGCAAAATGACCAAAATAAAATGAAATGAAAGAAAACCTGGTTGTTGCTTTTTTTTTTTCCCCCTTTTCGGTGAAGTTTCTATTGTGGTCCATTGTAACAAAGGAAAACACACATGAATACATGCATTAATTATACAGTTCCATATTGTGCAAAAAACCACGAAACAATACAAATGCAAAAGTAATTGGTGTGTGGTTATGACATCGATGGAGGGAATCAAGCAGCCACCTGAGCCCAGCTATGGGAAGTAGAAGTAACCCCTCCTATGAACTCAGTCGGTTTTCTGGCGGACTCTATTAAAGTGAAGATATCTGAGCCATCCAAGGTTTTTTCACTGGTGGACTGTTTAGTCTAAACAGACAAAGAAATGTAGAGTCATACACAGAAAAAAGGCAGACCCATATGCACAGACATATTAATTGCCAAAACCAGAGGCGGAGACGAGGAAAAGGAGAGAAGGTTGCAGGGGCACGGAGAGGTTGGAAACAGGAAAAGAATGGGAAAATAAATCAGAGCGAATTCATAATGGCTGTAGTAAGCAATAGTTACAAAGCGTAGTTGTTAGCACTGGCGTTTTGCTGGTTCAAGCAAACCTTTTTTTTTTTTTCCTCTTATTAACAAGCCACAGCAGCAATACTGAATTTCAGTACAGAAACCAGAAAGGTTGAAAGCCTTATATAATGCCTGATTCAGACTGTGAGACGGATTCAAAGTATGAGAGAAAAAAAATAAGCTGGGTTGGCTGCTGTCAACACAAAGCCAGGCAGCAAGAGAACTGAAAGCTAGGGTGGTGTGAAGGGATTGCCTAAAAGAAGTCATGCTTTTATCTTTAAATCGTGGCATGAAGTCAAAGCCACTCGTTACCACTACTTTTGATGCAGACGACTCAGTAACATAGTGAGCAGTAGCAATGGTAAATGGCTGTTCTCTGGAATATCTCCACTCAGACAGGCTCTTATCTGTCCGGGCAAACGTCCCTGCTTTTACAGCTTCTCCGCCAAGATGCTTTTCTGCTTTGCCAAGCTGTAAGCTTTCCAGTGTACCAAGTAACTGCAAATCCTGGTCCATCCTTAGTGTCTTTTTCAAACTCTCCTCTTCAGGACTTTGCAACTGAGATTCTGCTTCCTTTATGGGTGTCAGAGAGTCAGACAGCTTTCTTCTCGTGCTCTGCATGTCGGATCCCCGCCTGGCATTCTCATCAGTGACAGGCTTGAGGATTTCATACTTGGCCACTACTGGAATGATTTTCACAGATTCTTGCTCTTTCCTTTCCATTTTTTGCAAAGTTTCTACTGAAGGCTGTACTGCTTTCTCGCCCTCTTTAGCTTTACTTGTCATGGTTACAATTTTCCCAGATACGGTATCATAGGACTTTCCTAGGGTGAACATTTTCTGCTTATTCTCCTCATTGGATTGTATTTCACTTTCCAAGTCCTCAAAGCTCTGCATTAGAACGGTACTGGATTTTAATATCTGAGGTGGAAAGGCAGTTTTACTGCTCACAGTCACTACTTTGTATGCCAGATTTTTTTCCGATTCACCATCAACTACCTCAGAGGGTATTTTGTCTATAATAACCCAATCCTCAGTGCCCTATATTTGAGATATAAAAGCTAAATTAGAATATCTGCAGGTTTTTCAGGAGCACTAAATTATGAAGACTTTTAAGAAATCATGTTGCTTCTTCTGAAAGCATATAGTAACTTATATCATTGTACCTCTAAGAGCAGTTATCAAGCAAATAAATAGCATCACCTTAGGCAAAATATGATTTCTTTGCATTTTCTCTCTCTTCAGAGGTTCATATAAAGTAGACCCAAAAATATTACTTTTGCCACACTATTTCTGTATTTATTTGAAGCAAAATAGCATGTCAGCACATAATTATAATGGTGATTGGAATCAAGCTGGAGTTAAAAATCACATACGGCAGTGGTTCACAAAGCTACAGTTAAAAACAAATTACAAAAATAGGGCAAATAAGCCCATTCAGCTGTACCCCAGTTGTTACAAACATGCTGCTAATGACGTTTTAGAATAGTACGCTTTTGTATGTAGACTGCCCTGAATTTTCTTGTTTTGTTAGAAGAACATGAAAAACATCAACGCCCTTCAGGATTGTTTAAACGGAGAAGCACAACACAGCAAACTGTAGAAACTAAGCATACTACTAAAATTTCTGAATGAAACTTAATTGCAGCATCTTTTTTCCTCCTCATGCAAATGTGATATGTGATTTGCTTTGACTATATAATCAGCATCCAGTTATTTGACGTTAAGACCATAACTTCTGTATTTAACTAGGCAAATGGTGCAGTTTAAAATTGAATGAATTAAAAATAACCTCTAGGGATGATGGGATACTTTTCTGGATAATGATTTGATGAGAAGTAACCAAAGTGCCAGCAGATTCTCCTTCCTGAAGCTTCTTCTCTATCACACTTGGCTAATAGAAAAACCAATAAAAATATAAAGTTCACCATCACTCAGCATAATCTAAATTCACTTGACAATATAAAGGAAACTCATTCTCGTGACAGAAGTGCCCCATTCACCGTAATGTTCTCAGTGAGGTTTATGCTGGAAATGCATGCAAACTGCAAACAACATCCAAACAGCACCGTGCAAGTAAATTTCTAACTAGCAGAGAAATCAATCTCCATTAGGAAGCCATAAGCTCTGGAGAGGACCCATTCCTCAGAATTTGGTCTCCAGATTATATCTCTCTCTGAAACTTATGAAATAATAATAATTAAAAAAAAAATGAAAAGGGAGGGCTTGGAAAGGAAAAAAGATAATTAAATAATAAATCATTGCCATCCTTTCTGACTGCATTTAAATGAAGTATTGTTTGTTTTTACCTGCATTTCAATGAATGTAGTACCTCCCTTCTGCAAAAATATGAGTTTTTCTGATTTTTCTGTTTCTTCTTTGGTCTAATATCAGGGGAATAAATGATTTTAGTAAATGGAGGGTATAAAGTCCACTATACTTTACAGTAGCTCATACTTCTCTACTCTACAAATCATTAATTGCATGGAAAATTAGGAAACAGAACTAAAGAGAATAATTTTACAGCACAGAGGTTTCCAATAAGAAGTGAAACCAGTGTCTTTCTATGGTGAATGCACAAAGGAGACATGAGTATACAAATGGTATGCACAAGTGTAGAACAAAACCCACTAAACTGAGTAGCACCCAGGTGTGGATGCACTGCGTTTGTTTTGTTTCATGTTATTCATTTAACTGGGACTGATGCTAGCTTACACAGCTTCCACCAACATCCCAGAACAGGCCCCTCCACCTTCACTCTGGACAAGGCTGTCTCCTGAGTTTGCAGCCCTCTCTGCTGAAGCAGGCAGAAGGCATGCCCAGCTAAGATTTCAGCTCTCCCTTTTTCCCTTCTGGTATTAGAAGTCTTAGGAGCACTTTTCCTACAGAGGGAGCTAACTGTTGTTCTATTATCCTGTAGTGTGACACTGAAATCTCCTCACTTTTATCCCATCAGTGCTTTCCCAGTGCTATGAGAATAGTAAGGGTATCTCTCTATCTTGGACAACTGGGAAAATTTTAAATGTTGGTAAGACTCAACTTCCCAAGGCTTTCGAGCCCACCTTCTGGGCTGGCCACCGTTGTCATTTGGCCAGAGAAGGTAAGCCCCTGCAGAGGGGTTTCTTGCCAAACCCTTTCTAGTGACTTTAGTAACTACTATACTCAATAGATAAACCAATGGAAGTCCAATGACTGGCATGATAAAAGGGTACATATACTCAAGAGGAAAGATAGAAATTTAAAGAGAAACACAAAACTACAAAGGGATAAACGGCTCAACTCCCTGACTGCAATGAGATGCACAACTCCTTTATTCCTAAAGTGTTTGTTTCATCCAATCCAGGTCAGATTAAACATTGTCAAGGACTTTGTCAATATGATGGATTTCATGTTCTACAGCTATCTGTCCACCATCATGGAATATGTTTAAAACTAAATTTTTCATCACAAAGGGAAAACAAAGTATTTCCCCATCTGTTCTAAAAAACCAAGAGGTGATTAGACAGGCCTAAAGTCACACTGACCAAATACTCAGGTGCCACATGCTCAAAGATCACATTTTGAAAAGACATACTTTCTCTTCTGTTCTTGTTTCATTATAAGAAGGGGCTACAGGTAACAGCACTGAACACATTTTTAAAGTGGATATGCTAAACGAAATGTGTATCTTTGATTAGGAGAAGGCACTACATTATCTTGACTGCTTCTGCATTTCTTAGTAGACATCAAGGTGCTGATTTTGACCTATGGATGGCTTCAGCTTTCTCTTGAAAAAATCCCCTCTCATCAGGACATGTGAACTGAAACCATCTCACTGGGAGCAAAGGAATGGAAAGGTGTTATCTACAGCAGAAGTCACCTCAGAGTTGGGCTCTGATAGCTCAAGTCTGCTCTTAATTTTCCACAGAAATGCCTTCATTTGGATAAGGTTCTGTGAAACAGGTGTAGATTACATAGATGCAGATAAGGTATACATGCATCTAGGTAATTGGACATTGCTTTTGAGCAAGTAGTCTTTTACTAGCAAGAGAATACCAGATAATTCTTGCCCTTTTCCTACTTTGCTACTTCTTGTGTGTTTTACTTAAAACTTTTTAGTAAATTCCTAAAGTAATAAAGATATTAAACAAACAGGGTGGTGCTAAGTTTGCTTCCCTTGCAAACCTCTGATTTAGGCTCAGCTAGCCACCCTTTTACTGTGATAAATACATCCTGTTAGTTTTACTTTTTAGAAGGATAAACCTTTATTTTCAACTACAATCAAATCAACCTGTTTGGAGGGTCTGTTATAATTCCTGAACAAGGCAGTAGGAGCAACACTAAAACTCCTCTGTGCTCCCCTCAAAAGGGAAGCTTTGAGCACTGACCCTGCATTTTTAGGTATTTTAATCCAATTTGAAGGCCACACTAATACATGTCTGGTGCCCGAAACAACTACTGGGTATAATGTGGGAGAGGAGGAGGTGCGAGCCCTCTCTTTGGCAATATTCTTTTCCCTATGAGGAGAAGCTGACACTTGCTACCTGCATGGCTCCAGGGATGCCCTTTCTCAGAGTTGTAGATCAGCAACACCAACCTCTGAGGTGAGAAAGCAGAAAACTCTTTCAAGTAACGCTTTCCAGACAAATTTTACTGAGTTCCTTACAACATTACATCAGTGCTGTGGGCACAGAAACAAATCTCATGACCATTTGTTGGTCTTTAATGCTAAAACCAAGAAGCACCCATAAAGATAATTCCTGTGAGACAGAAACCAGATATCCATTCATAATAATAATAATAAAAAAAAACTTCCAGGCAGACCACACAAGCTTATTTCTTCTGCTCCATTTGACTTAGGCCAAGACACTGCACTATGTATTTTATTGCAACACAAATGTTGCCTTGCTACCCCTACATGACCTTATCTACCTACAGATCAAGTAAACACCAGCTTTTAAACTGGCAAGTTTTTTACAAGCACTTCAAGACTGCACAGTGAGCAAGATTTTTCACATATGCATGAAAATGCAGATACTTAGCAATCTGCTTTAGGTCTTCAATGACAGTATCCAGCAGACTGCAGCAACCATCAGGTCCCTTATGGAACAGGCCAAGGAGGTCTAATTATCATAATTATTTATTCCCTGTCTTCAGACACTGAGAGTTCTGCCCTTTGTTCGGTATTTTCTTTTCAAACTTGGCACCATAGCCCCACCTGTCTCAGTACACCACTGCTCCCAACCAGTCACCATCGTTTAAATTTTCTCTCCATCTCTTTCATGGTTTCTTTCACGCATGGCTGGACTTCCTCAAGCTCACCGAACCTGCCTGTATTTTGCACCCTCAAAGAGACCCAGTTCTGCCACACGGCTTCCAGTGAATTTAATTCTCCATATACACATATATTTATATATGTATATATTTATGGTATCTGCTCTTCCTCCCATCTTTGCTGCTAGAGGCTGCATCCTGAGAAAAGGGAGTGCCTGCAAGCAGGGATTGGCCTCTAACTACGGCCTCTAATCTAGTGAGAGCTGCTATAAGTAAAAATGCATAGACAAATACATAATGAAGCCTTTCAGCTCACGCTGACCTCTTCAGGCACTAGTGGTTCAATCATAGGAGCATCCTCCTGCCTTGCTGCAAGCCGAACGGGAGATGTGGAAAGCCTCTTCTCCCACTCATTAGACACAGTCGTTTCTGTGGAGGTTTCCAAGAAGGTGCGTTTCAACTCGCTTATATTGGTCTGATGTTTCATCAGATCTTCCTGGGTTTTGTCTAGATCCTAGACAGTTTTAAAAGAATAGAGCAGTTTGTGATACATCCTAAGCCAACCAAACTTTAGAGCCAAAACACACAACTTGGTTAGAATAGAGGGAAGTAACAGCTCAGGGAGCCAGGGAGCACAGCACTAACACAACACTCTGTGAAAATGTGGCATTTTGAAAGAGAACAGCATAGCATATCTCGTACAAGTGAGTCTCAATACACTCTTAAAGAGCCTATCCATATCACTGTAATTTGCACCTGATAAAGAGGCTCCAAACAAACATACATATGCGCGTGGAGGCACACACATATACGCACACGCATATATCGATATTGATAGTACAAGTTAGAGGAGTCACCATAATCTGAGAGAAGAAGTAATCTATTAGCAGGTGGGAGTACACAGTTCATGCATCATAGTGCAGATCCACAGTTTACCACTAAAACTAACACACATGTACATGCACTGGTATATACCAATACCAACCTCTAACATAAGATTACTATGTTTGACATACACATTTTCACCCTGTATTCGCTTAATCAGACTATTCTGAAAGAAGTGAAAAAGAAAGGGAAAGGTAAGGGACACAGTATTGAAAGGATACAAAATGCTGTTTCTACACATTTCTTCACAGAGAACCGACAGTAACATGCTGAAAGAGGCAAACACCTCCAACATTGATACCTGAGCAACTTCTAGACCTTTTGTTTCTGTACCTGTGCCTTTAGATCTCCGTCCTCCTCTTGATCCGACTGCCAGCATGAGAAAGATTGGAAAACAACACCTTACCCACTTGTATGAATGAAGGCTTTATGAACATTGGTGAGAGGTACACACTAGGTTACAATCCCATTTTCTCTTCATTAAGGGTTTAAGGAGAAGGAGTAGACACAGTGGTTTAGCACAGTTTTCCTAACTCAGAGCAAATGTCTTCTTCTCAAATTCATTTTTTGTTACCAAAGGGGTATTAAACATTTTCCTTTTATAAATATTGCTACAGTCCACATTCATGGATCTCTATTTATGGAGCAGCAGTTGCACCTTCTCACCAAGGTCGCATCTAGTCTAGGACTGAACAGCAACAGCAAATGCTTTGGAATTCCATAATCCCAGAATTTATATATAGGACATAATCTGGGCCACAAGCAAAGCTTTGCGTAAACTCATCATGAGCAAACAACCTGGAACACTTTCTACAGAAGGAAGCACATTTTGTTTGCTTAAAATGCTATTTCCCTAAGCATAGATCCTTTCTGTATTTCTGTAATTTTATTTCATATTTAGCCTGTATATATTCTTTCAGGATCTATCATCTGGAATGGCACACACATCCCATCCACTTCAGTGCACATTTTCAAAAGCAATGCCATAAGGACTGCCACAGCAGCCCTGTTTCCAAGGGTGCAATTTTCAGGTGGCAGATATACCACACATTTTGAAAATCAGGTACCTGGAAGAAAAACTGAGAGGTGCTGTATCTTCTCCTCTAAATTAATACAGCAACTAGGGATATTAACAGGCCTTTTTGAGTAATAAACCAAACATTTAAAATGTGACAATTTAATGATTATCTTTTACTTTCTGCAGGGCTCAAGGCCTGAAGCTATGGAGTGGAAGAAGCACTTGAAAGCATTTTGTACTTCTGACTCATCTCAACAGACTTTATGTTGTTGCACCATTTGAATTCTTTTAATGCCCGTGTCGCTATTTTATTGTTAATTTTTCATATAGTCCTAATTAGACAAATGACTCATGGGAAAATCTGTTGATTACTTTACAACTCAGTTCAAATTTATTCTATTTACAGCCAACGCTCAATCGTCCTGACGTGTCATACAAAAAAAATTTCCTTGACGATAATTTTAACAGTCTCTAATATTAATGAGATCCTTCTGAAAACCTAGAGTAGTGTTTGTGGTAAGACTCTGTCTTCTAGCAGATGTCAGACGAAATTCATCTCATGTTTGCAGCTGCAACCATATTAATGATGAAAGCATTATATGCACTTCAGTGAAGTCACATAGGGTTGAATTTGCCTGCACAGTCTATATAGCATGTTGTGGATATGAGGCTTCTCAGTGCAAGGAAAATATAAACATTTTACATTTCTCCTCTGAAAAGAATACCTGGACGAATTGTGGCAATATGTGAAGATGCCATGTGGAATTACTTTAAAGAAAAACCTTAGATATTTAAAATATGAGAATACCTCTATTCAGTAAATTTGAAAACTGCTTTTTATTGTCTTTCCCCCACTCTCCCACTCAGGCTTCAGAGTATAAGAGCAAACAAGCAAACAAAAAACCGCAGGGCATGATCTGGCCAGCACAACCCTCTGGGTGGGCAACACTGGCGTGGCTGACACTGCCACTGCCCCACTAACCACACAACACAGAGGCCTTGCAGCTTCCAAACCAAACTCAAAAGTAAGAGGAACCCACAGGGAGCACTGGAAACTCCTAGCAAAGCTGTCCCGCTTGCAGGCACACACATGCACACACGCGCAGGGAGGGATCCTGGACTGCCGTAGCAGACATGCGGTTTAGCCCGGAGGCCCAGGGTTGGGAAGAGACGAGGCAAAAGGCTGTCCCCTGCCATAGCTGGGTTCCGGCGCCTGTACAAACCTCGGTGGCAGTGGTCTCACCATCAGCCGCAGTATCCGTCTGCTCACTGTCAGTCTATTGGGTTAGACAAGTACCCGGGTCCCGAGAGGAAGGCAGGAATAAAGAATAAACCCAGCTCATCAGTACACGCGGCTCACACGGGGAACTGTTAAACTCAACATCCCTGTGAACTGCATTAGCATTGCTTTTCAAACCACGCACATGTCAAAGAAGCAAAATGAAAATGCTATATTAGTAAACAGAACAGACTCAGAGGAAGACTCGAGGCGTACTGTACACAGTATATGGCTTTACTGGAACAAATTTATAAGCCAAACAAAACATTACTGGAAAAGTGTTATTTGAATAGCAGATTTTTTTTGTTTTTTTCCCTTAAGAAAGCCAGGTAGCTTTTAAAAAAAAAGTGGGGAAAAAAAGTGACTAATATATTCTAAACAAACTTTTCCTCCCATAATGATCTTTTACAGAAAATTATTGAACTGATTTTTGTTCTAGTCAATATAAAGTGGGGGTCAAATTTTTTATCTGGAGGGGAAAAAGATAATTAAAAAACAACAACAACAAAAAAAGCTACTTTAACAGTCATCTGACTTTCAGCCCCTCATTTGTACAGAGGTTGTTCTTGTCTCCACATTTATATACCATGAGGCTGTCTGCATTACCAAGGAGTTCAAATAATCGTACCCCCAGCCCATCTACTGTCTGTCTGTGGAGTAATGGTAAGGCTCAGATCCCACTCGGTTCCAATAGAGCAGCTGATAATTGTTAATGATAGTAAAAAGAAAGAAAACTGCCATTAAAAGAAGAAAAAAATACTTCTCATTCCATTTAAGAAGATGGATGAAAGCAGGAGAAAAACAAAAGTAACTCCCCCCACCCCCCAAACACTTACTAGGTATGAATGATAAAAAATGAAACAAAGCACAGCATTGTACCGACTGATCTATCCCTGCTTTGCATGAAGAACATTTTAGTGGAGAACACAAGTGTCAAGATTACTAGAGAGTGGAGTGGAGGTTACTATAGACTGAGAAGAGAATTCAAAAAACTACTCTGATGTCAGGGAAACATATGGATAACTAGTAAGTAAAGTGCACCCTACTGCCCCAGACTGGCACATCCAAGTTGCTTTGCTAGCAGTGAAAGCTCTGGTTTCTGTTAGTGATTTTCTGTGGTCCCTAGAAAATCTGAATTAACCCAGGCAGGCAATTTCAGGTCAGGACAACACATCTCATCCTCCAATAACATCAATATGAACAAGAACAAAAGAACAACCTACTGGTGGATGGAGTATCGGTCTTAGCTTTGAATTTCCTTCAATCTTTTGTCATTTTCTGACAACTCCAGTGTTTCATAAGACAAGGTTTTGATTTTTTCATTGCTTTGTTTTTTATTTGTTGAAGAGTTTGTATTGTTTTTATGACAGACAGAAGAATCAACAAGCATTTTGCACTTCTTGCTAAGTGCATGAATGCAAATTACATGAAATTCTTCAAGCCATGACCACTCTTCAGACAGACCACATCTATTTTTAAATGGAAGTGTAGTGTCAAAGTAGTCTATTAGGCTGGTCCAATTGCTTTCACTAAAATGCTAGAAAATTGTTTTCTTATTAACAAAGGATCTCATGTCTTTATAACATTATAGGCAATTGTAAAGGTATGGCAATAGAAAAAAAGTATGCGTTGTCACTCCTATTTACAAAAAAAAAAAAAGAAACAAAGAGGAATCAATGAATCTAGGCATTTAAAAAGAATTAAAATTTGTCTCAAGGCATTGTAACACAAGTCTGGCTCATGGGGTTCATTTAAGAATTAGAAGTCAATACAAAATTAGCTGCTAAGGTACAAACACAGAAGCCAATGAACTCCAAGGGGTGAGATTCTGTCTTTGACTGCATGGACTGACTCCAGATGCATAGCTCAAGAGAAAACAAACTCAACAATGTATGACATTGGTTCAGGATACTGGCTGTAGTCTTCTGCATCTGTGTGCAATCTTTTGTAAACTGTGGGGGGCAGGAAAGGTTCCTATTTCTTTTGCCATAAGTGGAATGAAATCCTAAATAAGGCATAAAACTTGCTTTATTGCAATATACATGTCTGCTAATAAGCCAATCAACAGCCATGGAGTCAAAGTCAGCATTACTGAGTTACTTGAAATAAAGATCTGGGGTTATCACAGAGCAGGGAATGGTGAGCTACAGCTGAGCAAGGTAGGTCTCCTCTGGAGTGGAGAATAAGTCCAGGCTCAGCTTCAAGACAGGCTGAGGTACAGCTGAGATGGGGCTGGCGGGCAGGTGAGGGCTAGAGCAGGACAGAAGGCAGCTTCTCCTGATGTGCTGCGGCTGCACCTCTCCTACCTTGTGATTGTAATTGCTGTGATTTGTTTTGCCAATGTAATGCAGACATGCCCGAGTTTAAAACATATTCACTTTCATGCAATATTTTGAACAAGAAATACCCTGTGGATTAGGCACAAGTCTGTGTTGTCTGCCAGGAAGCACTGCCAGAGTAATCACCCTCATAAAAGAGCGATACTAAAAAGCCTATTTTTGATGTTTTTACGCTCAATACTTCCTAACTTTACTAACAAAAAGAAGCGCTCATTTCTGAAAGAGGAACAGACTAATGTATTACATAAACACTGCCTCATTATTGCCTCTAGAACTGGAACTATATTAATGCTGTTATTGCTATTAGATTAATCCAAGTGCAAAGCTAATGCAAATTGAGACCTAAATGCTGTCTCAAAATGAGGACAAGGAATGAGGCAGCAGCATTTCGGATGCTGCACATTATTTTTTAGTTGTAAGGCATCACAGAGCCAAAAGCTTCTAAAAACCATGTTTTTACAAGAGAAATTGATGTGACTTCTGGCTTTCCATAAAAAGGAAATGAAATCCTGCACCAAGTCTCACAAAACCAACAACAGCACATGACAATGTTCAAGCTGGTTTATTGAAGAGCGCTACTGCAATGGACTATCGACAAGTGGCCAAGGTGGCTTTTTACATGGCCAGCTGGTCTACAATTATCTGATCTGGGTTTTTTTTCTTTGTATACAAAGCACAGTACTTTTGTATCTGAAGTTGAAGAAGAAAACAGAAAATCAAGAAAACCTGAACTTATTATTTTATTCTGTCAGCAAAGAATAATCAGGTTCCAGCAAAATCCGAGATGCCAGTTTCTCTGTTACTTAAGCAGATTCCTTTCCTACTTCTGGATACACCATCACATCCACAGTACCCAGAACCATTGCAGACTCCTACTGCAGCTGGTTCATCTGCCCGTGATGACCCTTGCAGCTTGAGGCATCAGTTTTGGCAGCGCTAATCCAACACTGCAAATGTCAAGGCAGCCCACATGGCGTGTTCCCGCAACAGCTGCAGAACAGCTGTCCCAATCTGACCCCTTGCTGATACATTGGATTTAACCATGGGAAAACAATTTAATCTGCAGCAGAGATGGGATCAAGGCTGAAAATCGAGATCCAGGTTTTGCTGGACCAGAAAGCCTTTTCTGGGGTTCAGCTACAGCTGATAGCCTTTTGCAAAAAGCTGAGTCCATCTGGACTTCGAACATACTGAAGTTGGTGAGGGTGTTCATTGTTGGGTAGCTAGTCTATAAATAAATGTAGATACACATGCATATTTTTGCATGCTTCAGTAATTATGCAGAAAATTATACATAATACCCACTATTTAGATAACTATTCTAACCCTGGTATAAACTGATAGAGTGAAGAAAAAGGTCTTATCATCTGCACTTATCTTAGTGCAAGTCATTTTGCACCAGCTGACACAGTTCAAACCAAGCCTCTTCCACACAGTGTTGTGCCTAACCCTGGGCTTCAAGCTGTACTCCCAGCATGAGAAAAAAAAAAAAAAGAAGAAGAAGAAGAAAAATAACCAAAATCAAACCAAAAAAACAACAACCCCCAAACCAAAAAAACCCACCCCTTCTAACATATCAGCACAGACAGAAATGAGGCTCTGAAAGTAGGACCACTATTGCAGCAATCTAACACTGGTTAGGACTGAAGCACTGAACACGAAAAAGAGTGTGTTCGATGCCGAGGTACACACCTCTTCCTCTGAACTGTCACTCAGGTCATTGGCAAGTGAGGCACTCAAGGAGGCCGCCTTGGGCTCCAGGTAGCAGAGGCACATAGCCAGAGGAAAGGAGAGAGTGAGGGCGTATGGCACTGAGAAAGAGGCAGAGAGCAGAAAGAAAAAAATGAAGAGGAAGCAAGGCACAAGGGAGGGGGAGCGGATGGGGAGGTAGTGCTGCACACTGGCAGGCAGGAGGTTCGTTTCAGAGAGGTTAGGGAGCGACAGGTAGCCATCGTCATCCAGGAGGGAAGGAAATGACTCTGGAAGTTGCAAGGAGAAGGAAAACAGTGTTCCGCCTTTGCCAGCTTTTTGCTTGTAGCCAAAAGCCATGTCTTGCTCGGCGGAGCAAACTCGCCCCTTTCTGTCAGAGTCTGGCTCGGACTCGCTGTGCTTTGGAGCGCTCTCTTTGGGGGCCTCACAGCCTAAGGACTTTGTCCGAGTGCTCTCCTTGCATCTCCTGCGAAGCTTTGCTGAAGATACATGGGGGCCAGGCTGAGAGGATGGCGAGGAGTGGTGGGAGTCAGTGCCAAGCAAAGATGGCTGGTGACAGAGAAAGAGCAGCAAACAAGGCGCAAAAGCAAAAGGACAAAAAGAAAACTGTAATTAGTTAATTTTCTTCCGTGATGATAAATAATATATATTATATATAAAAAATTATAAACAGCATTTTAACACCACAGCTTTCCACTGAATTGAGTGGCACATGTTCCCATGCCACACACCGCAGGTATTAGTGAATCCCGCTTCCAGCTTACAAAAGGAGACTGCTCGATTCAACATTTGTCTAGTCCTCTGCAGCACAGGATTTACATAAAACCCTCCATGGCCACATGGGGAGTTTCAGGTGTTGCCAATTTCCACTTACTGCAAGATTGGTTTCCAATCATAAGGAGTTTACAAACATGACATGGAGAGCAACAAAGAAGGAAACTTATTTCTAATACCAGCACTACTTGTAACAGCATTCTTGCAGTCAGAAGGAGACCCAGTGGGGGCCAGATGCTTCCCATCTATGCCTTGGACAACCTCAGCAGTAACAATTAAAACTCCAAGGACTTTAAATTCCTCCATTGCAATATTGAAAAAAAATAAAAAATCTAGGCCCTAAACCAAATTGAAACACATTGTGGTTTGGTGTGGGGGAACAGAAATCCATTCATCAGCTGCTCCTGACAAAAAAACCCAGCTTGACAGCTATCCAAGCAGCCAGTTCCTCAGCACATCTCCCTCCACTGGCCCCTGCTGGGCATCCCCACAGCCTTGCCCTCACCTCTGCCCACTGTGAGCCCAAGCAGGCAGTGCTGGGGGCTCAGCCCCTCCTGACCATGCACCCTGCCAGCCCCTCCATGCTGCCACCTCTTCGGCTGTACACTGAAAGAAGGGAGCTGAGACTTGTGACTCAGCAGACCCCATCATGTCTCACTGGGGATCCAAAGGGAGACTGGCTAAAGAGAGGTCCTTGCCCCACACAACCACATCTCCTCATAATCAAGATGTGACCCTTTAGCCATAGTGAAGAGGCAAAAATGCCCCTGATGCTCTTAGTACAAGTTTTACCACAATGCCAAGAATACTGGCTAACAAGCAGAATTTGCTTTGATATGCCACTTGTAAGGCATTCAACTGGCCTTTCAGGTTATTTGAGGACAAAAAAAAAAATTGGTAGGAGGAGGGAGGTGATTCAGCAGAAATGGTGACTGTCATTTCACATGCTCCCTGCAAGTAGACACCACTGCTCTTTAGAAGAACAAAAACCACTGTCATCACCAAAATGCATACCCAGCATAAAACATCTGCCACAATACTGATGGATCAGAGATGTTTTTGCCAAAATCCACCAGGTGCATGTAGCTGAAGTGGCCCACTGGATCCATGACAAAACCCTAAGTGCCTGAGCTACACCATCCATAGTGCATCTCCCCAAGGAGTTGTAACAGCCATTTCACTTTCATTCCAGGCTCCCAAAAGCAAAATTACTTTAAAGTCACAACAGCACTTGCCTCCAGTTCAATCTGGTGTTGAACTGGAAGCAAAAAGCCGATCCAAGTTTTAGACACAGGTTACTACTAATCCCGAACTTTACCAGGTATATTAATGGTAGGAATGGGACGTAAGCCAATTAATTACATGGAAGAACTGTTCTTCTTCCTCTTTAGTATTTCCCTTTCTCTCTTCTCTAACAATCTATCAGTTCAAGAAACCTGTATTCCCAAGCAATCACAACCAATCCTAGCTTCAAACCACTTACAAATGTCTTTATGTATTTAATGCAGTGAGCTCAAGTCAAAATTTAATGCTGATGGACTCACAGGTTTTTGTGTGAGCTAAATACACACACAAATACAACTTCTCTTTATATTGTAAAGATAAAAATCCAAAGTAAATGTATTCTTTTCTAATACAAACTATTCACTTACTGACATGTTTACAATGTTAATAATACCAGAATAACTTCTGGTACTTCAATACACATGGATAAAAAAAAGGCAAAATGCCTTAAAGAAAAAGCTGAAAACATATGTAAAACATTTATATGCCCTTAAAAAGGCACTTCAAGCTTGTCTTGTGTTTCTTGAAACATTCTCTTTATGACAACAGACAAATCTGTTAGCAGGTCTATGTGGAAGCAGGACTGCGAACTCTGTAGGATTACAGAGCTGAAACTCTATTAATGATGGTTTGAACAGAACTCATCTCTTAAGTGGGGGTAAAAATCAATCATTTGTACATATTTACGTTCCATCAAATTAGTCTCCTAAAATATCTTTGAGTATTTCTAGCCATACATAAGGAATAGCTAGATGATCTTCAAATTGCAACTGATCCCTCCATTGACTTAAATTAACAAACACTTGGAACAGAACTAGCTTCTACTGGATGTTTCCACATATTTGATTTTCATCCATTTTTTCTCCACGTGGAAACTAATGGAGTTTCAAGAAGAACTCAGTTAAATTTTGTAGAAATTATATTTTAAATGCTACAATTACAGCACATACTTTCCAAAGAAAACCGTTTCTCATTCACAATTTTCAGTAACTCAATTTGCTTCTGGTTTTTAGAACCTTAACTGCAACTCTTTTTGAGGACTTGATCCTTTTGCTATGTAGCTCATCATGGCCTTATATGATAAAGCTAAAAGTTCAGGTTCCAACAATTGCATACTTGACAGTTCTGTGGATGTAAATATAAATACCAAGGTTTTTCATCCAAAAAGATGAGGGTAAACCTTACTTGTTTAGCTAGTGCATTCCACAGTACACTTTCTGAATGTTATTCTACCATATTTCTCTTCACTGTCAATCTCTATTCACTATTTTCCATCCTCCTGTTTGGTTTACCCTGTACTAATATCTCAGTAGATATTATGCACAACCATGTGTGTGTGATTGTGGTGGGATTGAAGATGATGAGGGATGACTCCAATTTAACAACTGAGAAGAGAAACATCAATAAAACTGCTTTCTTCAACACAAACTTCAAACAAGTGAAGCAAATGCATTTGTAAGCCAGAAAAAAAAAAAAAGCTTATAACAGCAGATTAATATCCAGAAGTTAATAGAGAAAAAATTGCCCACTGAAATTCATTCAAGGAAACAGTGTTATAAGAAGCTTAAGAGGAATAGTTTAAAGCACAGAGCTACATACAACAATACAGAACTATTTTGTTGCCTTGTCAAAATAAAAAAACAGGATGGCCATACTAAAGTCAAAATATGACCGAAAACCAGAAGAACAAACATATCACCAGGCCACTTCTGGGAATTTCCTAAAGAGCTGTTGAATGCTGTATGAAAAACATCATTCTGACTGTTAAACATGTTTCCAAAAACAGTCCAAGGCAGGAACTAAGTTTTACAACATCATATGAAAACTGATAGGACTACAAAAACACTGATACAAGACATGTATATAAACATTGTATATTTCCTTTCACAGAACTAGTTTTATTTCCTCTTTCTCACCCCCTTCCTAAAAATTCAGTGTTTCTCCAAGCACTTTCCAGGCAACCCTGCTTAATACAAAACGCTGGAAATTCTACCTTGGTGTCATGGCGTATTGCTGAAATCGGGGTGACTTCCTCTGCTCTCTTCTTTTTGCCCTCTTCATCATCTTTGTCCTCTTCTGTCTTTTTCTCTGGAGTCACAGTGGTTATCAAGTTGGTCTGAGAGATGCCCTTTGTTGTGGCGTACTGGCCAGTACCAACCTCTGCAGCAGACACAGAATCCTTCATGTACATTTCATGGTTTTCATTCACTGATGCTAAAAGCAAATATTTAAAGAGGGAAAATCTGAAATAGCTTTTGCTGAGATGCTGCACAAAATTAAAAAAGCTGGTTTAGAAAAACATTTGAGATAATTCTGAAAACACAACTATGTCATGTTTCAGGAAACCAGAAGCATGTGCATACATTTAAATAAAGTGTTTACTTGAAAGGAAGCTCATAGCTTTTATATGCATACACATATATTATGTATGTGTATACACACATTACTGTAGCTAATGTGTGCATTACACAGTTGTTAAATGTTAGCAAGCCGTTAAAATTACTACTGTAGTAAAATACCAGACAAAAAAAGCAACGTGTCGCCACAGTTATCAGGCAGGAAACATAAGGAGAACCAGCTATGACATCAGCCATGGGGGTGGAAGAGAATTTTTTAAAATCTGTCAGAATATAAAAATGCAGATCAAATGCAGATTTAGTAACGTGCTGCATTACAGAAAATGACAATATTGATATAACACAGGCATAGTACCTGAGAAAAAAGAAATGTGATCCTTGTATTATTGAGTGCTAAAGGCTGCCTGTTAGGTGAGCTCATTATCCTAAAAAATTCTGTGAAGTGATGACATCCAGTTCAGTGGACCCAACCAGAATATTTTAGGATCCAAGTGCTCAAAAATTAACCAGATTTAAAGATACAAAAGTTATTTTGAAAGAAATAGTACCTTTACAGATAGAACGTAATCAAAACTTTAACATATGCCCAGACCCTGCTCTTAACTGTTAGGTAACTAATTTCTAAACCAATAGGATTTTTCAAATTTATAAACTCACTTGCATCTGTAACAAATGACAGAGTCTCGGTCACAATGTAAGCACAATGCAGAATGTTACAGACACATCGGCATTACAGTAACAATGCCAGTGAAGAGACCGTAAGCACTGATTTAAAAAACCTCTTTCCCCCATTTGCACTTAGGCAAATTAACATCATAAAAACCTCGCAGAGTCTAACAAATGCTGCATAAAGCGTTTCAGGTATCTTGTCTCTTGGGATTAGGTTTAGGATGTGGGAGAAAGCAAAGGGAGTAGAGGGAGACATCTTTAGATGTTACAAACAAAATAATGCAGAAGGATAATTTCTGCTTTGAAACACATGCACAGCAATCAGGTCACCAGTTGCTTGGTAACGAGCAAGAAGCACATCAGAATTAGAAGATTCCAAAATAATTAATGACAAGCAGCACCTTTAGAGGGAGAGAAAAAGGCTTGTCACTTGTACTTTTAAATCAAAGCTTCTCCCCATCCCCACCACAACTATATTCATTGCAATTTGTGATATTCTGCAAGAGAATTCACCCTTTTTCAATTTGTAATGAATCTGAGTTTAGTCTCAGTCTTTTTTTTTCTACAAAAATGAACTACAAAACCACAACCTCTTTTTACTCAACAGCTGTAAACAGTAATAGCTGATGGAAGTAGATGATACTATGAACTACACACTGATTTAACCAAAGTCAGCAGCAGAACCATGACCTCCATGAACCAAGGATAAAGAGAGGAAGGATGTACTATTAACCCATGTATGTTACTCCCCATTTCATACCTTCAAAAAAATGTATGAAAAAAGTCTCTTAGTGCTCATTGGAACAGGATATGAGATAATTGGAATCAAGTGTTATTACTCAAGGGAAATTAATAATTTCTGGAATGTAACAAACTTAAGTGAAAAACCTACATAGGAGAAAATCTCAGATTCAACCAAAACCCAAACAGTCACTCATGCAAACCCTCAAAAAGTGTTGAAGCCTGACTTTCTTAGGCAGGTAGGTCCATTCCATCCTTCCCTAAAGCAGGGAAGCAGATACCAAGGACAGAGGCTCTGTGAAGAGGGGGCTCCAAAGGACATCCTCCAGCCAAACACTTTGTAAGGACCACAGCAGTACATTTAGCATGGAATCTCTCTGCATCCTCCTCTACCCCTGCAGTGAACGTGCAGGTACTCACAGCCTCCACTCAGCCGAATCTCAAGGAGAGGAGATGATGAGGTTTACACTTAATCTAAGGCAGTGACCACTGTGAGGATAATTTTTGACAAGGTCGGTTGAGAGGGCCTTACCCCCATCTAAGCTGCGAGACATGGTGTAACGTTTACTGGAGGACCGCTCAAAGTAAGGTGCAGGACGGTCTATGAGGGCACTGGCTCTTCTCGTCTGGGCCTGTGTCCGCCCGCTGTAGCGAAACTTGGAGCCCAACGTGAGGAACTTCTTTGGAGGTGCTTCTGGCAGCAGGAGCCTGAAACACACCAAGCAGTGCACCTGTTATTCCCCCTCCTCCAAAATCAGTCCACTGCTTCTGTTGAGGAGAGAAGACGACTGCTGGGTATCTCTCTCCATCGTAACCTGCGCCTCACCAGCCTGTGGCTAAAACGGAATCAAAGGATACTCCTCATACAGCATGACAAAACTACTTAGCTAAAGCATTTGAAGATCTGAGTTCTTTCAAATGGGTTAACAATCACTCAGCTCCTTCATGCTTGAAAATCAGATTTACTATTTTCTGATTACCAAAACTAAAAATAAGGAGTTCCTTGTACCAGAGGCCCTGACTGGGCTGAAACACAGATGTAACTCTTCAAATTTAACATGGTGATGTTATGCTGAGGACAGGGCCAGAACTGATTTCCAGTGAATGACAGGTAGTATTCACTCACAGGGGTGTAGACATTTTTCAGTTTAGAGCTCTCCTACCCTCTGTATGGTATGCATGGTAGCTGGCTGAAGAAGCCAATTTCCTGTTATGGAGTCTATGCTTCAGACACTGATTTTTTTCATTAAAAATTACAAAATACCCCAAAAATGCACACTCCATTTCTCTTTAGATCTTTTGCTGCTAAGACTGCATTTCATATGAATGTAAGGACAGCCTGAACCAACAGTTTTAAGAAAGGAGGGAAATTATACAGTACTCACAAACATTCCCCAGAGGCGGTTCTTAAGCACTGGACACCCTTTCCAGCTGTTGAAAATCTCACCCTTTTGGGTTTCCCTTGTTAAGTATCTATTTAATGACTATCTTACTGCAAATTAATTACAGCACTTATTTCACTAGCCTAAACTTTTTTCAGTTCTTCTTAGGAGTCAAAAAAATAGCTGCAAAACACCTTAGTAATCCAAAAATTACAGCTATGGGTTGGGTATTCTGAGTGACCAAAAAAAACTATGGCCTACTACTGTTGCACTTTCATATATAATTAAATAAAAATACTCTTCTTTTTTAAACTCTCATCCACATCCCCCCAGCAATCTTCCCTATAAGTTGTTCTCCCTGTACAAGCTTATATACAGTAGTGCAGCAGAGTCATTCATCTCTTTAATTATAGCAGCTGATAATATTGTGGCACAGATAAAGCAATATGATTAATTAGGACCATATGGCAATTTTAAGCAGTATCTATCTGAAATAGTATGAATAATTTGGGTGCAACATCTCAAATTTTGAAAAAGCAGTAACCTTCTTTTATCTGCTCAGAGGTACCTCATGATCAAAAAGACAATTTGATTTGAAGGGTTTTGTCTCTGTTGACAGAATTTATATTTTCTGTTGCGTTTTATATCACACCTTTAGGAAAAGAAATCCACATACCTGAAAAATGTATGGTGTTCAACACACACTTTCCATAAGCGCTTTGCAGCACGATGATTTGGCAACTTAAACCCAATAGTGCTTTCAAACTGCTCAAACTAGGTAGGGAAAAAAGAATAAGTATGTTTTTTGTGCTGTGCATCTATTTTTAGACAGTGTACACAGGTTCATCTTCATTTTCTCCGTCTGTATCACCTCATTGCAAGGGTGAATGTATATGCTCATGTATATAACCACACATATACATATTCTATAGAAAGTATTCTGTGAAAGAAGCTGTGACTGATAATCTACGGCAGCCTTTGAGGATCATTTCTGAGGGGAAACACTGGTAATAAGCAAGAGATTTCTTATAGTGACAGTGATGTTTTATACCCTATAGTAACAAAGAGATCAGTTAAGACTCGTGAGACTTCTGAGAAAACATAATTTCAAATGTTTTAACCCTGTTGATTTATTTTCACCAGTTTAAAATACAGTGGAAAGCCTGGTAATATCTGGAGGTGAGCAGAAGTTCTCAGGGACTGATTTGGTCTCACACAGCCTTAGAACAAGGATATTTACAGAGAAAGTACTACTGTTACTAAATCACAGTGATTAGAGCTAATTCATCTGAGGAGGATGAGGCAAGACAAGTAATTGAAAAGAGTTGTCCAGAGATACAAAGAGACCTCTTTAGATTGTGCTGCAAATTTATATATTTCAAATGCAAAGTTGTGCCAGATAGATATGCTGTAACATATTGATGGCTACATGCAGATAGCTGAGTAGATAAAATAGAGTTGCTGTGATGGGGAAAAGGTAGTCAGAAGGGCACTTGTAAGGAAGTCTACGGAAACTGACTGGGAAATAAGTCAGGAAACAATAAAATAATAAAGATTATGTGGGACAGTGAATCACATTATCATCAAATTGGGACAGAGGCTGCATTGATTTTTTCACACACAGAACTATGACCTGGTTACAGGATACTGTGTACCAAGACCAGCAGAGCTCAACAGGGTAGCAGTGTGAAGAGCTTCAGTGCAGGCATTGGGAATGCCAGTGACTATTTGTTTGGGGTTTTAAAATCAAACTCAAGGCTGAAAATTTGGTCACTAAAACTATGTCTGCTGAGGGATAGAAGATGTAGGTTTGTGGATTTTGGTTTAGTACTCTAAAAAAGGCTTAGGCTCAGGGGTAGGGAGCCCCAGCAGGGTTCCCAGATCAATTATGAAGTTAGTCCCAGAGACACTGGCTGCATTAAGGGAGAAATGCCAGTCCTCATCTAAGTGATTTCTGTCCTGCTATACAGCTCCACATTCTAAATGGATATGGGGTTTTCATCTGTCTCAGGCCAATTATTGTACTGGCATTTGAAAAGGAAACCTCCTTCGCCTGTGGTGATCCTGAATTTCTTAAGAGTTATCATCTTATAGGCCAGGTTGGATGGAGCTTTGAAGAACCTGGTCTAGTTGATGGCATCCCTTCCCATGGCAGAGGGGTTGGCTGGAACTAGGTGATCATGAAGGTCCCTTCCAACTCAAACCATCCCATGCTCTCCATGGGATTTCTGGGTGAGCGCATGCTCATCCCGTGAGGTCGGGACTTGCTGAGCATCCGGCTGAGCCACGAGAGGGCACTCACTGTACGAGGTTTCACAGCCCCTTCTCCAGAG
Source organism: Cettia cetti (assembly GCA_013401135.1). Classification (NCBI taxonomy): domain Eukaryota; kingdom Metazoa; phylum Chordata; class Aves; order Passeriformes; family Sylviidae; genus Cettia; species Cettia cetti. The sequence continues at coordinate 50,958 of VZUI01035108.1, read as the reverse complement.
CCAGAACAGCAGCTCCTGTGGGCCTGGGAGGGCTAATGCGGGTAGCTACCCAAAATGCTGTAAATATACTGCCCTGATATGTTTGTGAAGTTTGGTATGGCCTGTCTACATCTCTTAGTGGGTGAGATAAATCCAGTTTCATGTACAACATGAGGGAGGATAACAAGCTTTTCACAAATAAACAATATACTACTTAAATGCCCAAAGTATTCATAATATGGATGAGCTTTTCATGTGCAGATGGCCATAATTATTCCTTACATTAGTGCATGGATGTAAACAGAAAAATACCAAAGTTGCTTTTTACCTGTATTTTAAAGAAAGTATATACCTAACCTTTTCTAAGAAAATCAGCATAAATTAAGAAATATAAATGAGAGGAATGTTAAAAGCTTATAAGACAAAACAAATCAACAAACCAGCAAAAACCTTTTTTAAGAGGCTCATTCACTTAAGAGATGCCCTTACCTCCCCTGGTCGGATTTTGATGTAGAAGTTGTTTCTCTTGTAGGAAATTTTCAAAACCTTTGGCCAGGCAAATCTATTTATTCTGAGTCTGTCTCGATATATTAAAAGTCCACTTGCACAGACTCCTAGCATGATTTCCACTCCTTCAGAATCCTGGAATAGCAAGCAATGCATTTTGTTGAGTCCTACAGTACTACAGATTCCTGTATCCTGTATTTCTATCTGAGCTATGTCTTTTTAATGCATCAGCTGTAGTGACCTGATTTCTAGAGTGCTACCCTACTCACTGAATGCATTCATGCAAATAATAGGAAGGTTGGGCAGGGTGAAGGGAACTGAGGTTTTCTAATGTTTTCTTATATTTTACAAAGACTCCAAAAGGAGGAGGGAAATTTTAGAAGTCATTAAAAGAATTATATCAATCATACAGCAAGTTTTATTAGCATAATAAAAAGGGGCTATTAGCATAAATACCAGATTGAAAGTAAGTATGACAGCATACAAATTTACTTCTTCTGGTATCACTCATCTCCATGACTAAGCCTTGTGAATCCTTAGACAGATTTTCCTTCTGTAGTTTGTTCATCTTGGCTCTAGTAGGTTTGCTAGTTTCTTTAATGCTCTTATGCTTTTGCCCAACATTTTCACTTTGAAATACCCAGTGGGCATAAAGTTGGGCATGTGGACCACAAACTATTATTTTTAAAAGTGTGCCTGTGCTATAACCTACATTTGACTGGAGTCTGTAGGTCAGACACATTAGCACTACAAAAGATGTGTCCACAATTTTATCAGAACATATCCATAAATATTTGATTTTTAAAGTAAGAAATATGTCTTTCCTTTAGAGGTTTTCAAATAGGCTAAAAAAAATCTTCACTCTCTTCTATCACTGTTTCTTTGTTTAGCTAAGTACTAGCACTAACAGAGAAAAGAAGAATCCACTTTAAAGTAACTGTGTCCTTCACAAATTGTTTTTAAATAACCTAAAGTCAAAAAAAACCTGATCACAGAAGCTATGAAGATGTCACCCTATGATAATCATGGAATGAATTCATCATTTTCCTCTGGTTTCCCCAGCCAGCTATCTTTAGGGCACTCAGTGAAAATCTGATTACATTTCAAGACCAATACAATGGTATGCACAGTCAGTCATGATGAAACAGCTACAGTACAGCTTGAAATGAAAAAAAAAGTTTTAAAATCACAACACAGAAATAGTGCCATGTAGTCACTCCAGTATTAAAAAACACACCAATGGAGGACATGCATTCCAGAAGCAATGGTATCACCACTTAAAGATAGATTTTTTCCTAAATACAGCTCTTGTGTGGTATCACTGTCAGGCACTAAAGAAAAGACAAAGCTAATTTTTTTCAGTGTACTTCTGTTTCACTTTCCTAAGCAAAGAGCAATGTCCAAATATAGTGAATACATTCTAAAAAACAAAGTCTCATTGCAGTAATCACAATGCCTGGTGAAGGCCTGAAATGCAAGTGTGCTCATACATGCCACATTTCTGCAGGCTCTGCAGCCCCTGCAAGGGCCTTCTTTTTTTGATACACTTTCTCAAACTTCTCTTCCCTTATCTCCACCTTTGCTGCAGATCTAAATTTATTCAAGACTTCTGTTACTTGTTGGTGTCAGAGACTGTTTTCCAATGTGATACTACTAGCGTAAAATGAAACCTGAATAAAAGAATTTGGCATTTTTCAGGAGCCATGTGGTTGCATGAGCCAGAAACCTGTTAGCTGTAGGTCTGAGGCACATTCCTCTAGCTCTGCATATGGATGGGGGTGACTTCCTCAGAATGGTAACAGCCCAGAGGACAAATCTATCAATTTGAATATATTTTTCATCACAGCCTTGCATAGGAAAACTGAGAACTAGTTTTAATGTGAGCTGGTGAACCCAACATCTGTCCAACACTGAAGATATTGGCACAGCTTTAATGAATTGACATTTACGTAGAGACATTTGCAATGGCATGACTTCCAAAAGGCACAGAGACACTTGTCCCCTAGCCTGACACCATCAAATCTCACTGGCAGGCCTGATTAAAACTAAACATGACTTCTCACGCAGAGTCTACTTTTCCCACCTTCAGCTCATTTTTCAAGATGACTGTCGGGTTTCTTAACCCACAGACAGACACATCTTGATTGTCACCGCAGCTTTTTAAAATAAAGAGCATCAGTTTGGAGAGAGATTAGCTTTTCTGCTAACTTCTCCTGCTCTGAGTCTTTTGATATTAAAAAAAAGAGAAGAGCAAGCCAGGATACTAATAATTTTTTTAGGAAAGAATAAATAAAATGGTTATCTTGTAATATCCCATCTTAAACTTCACAGCTCTTTTCCAATATTCTGAAAAAATACTTAGGCCTTAGTGCTGCATTATGTAAAATTTTCAGTGACAAAGCCTGTAACTTATTTAAAACAGTAATCCATTTAGTTGCTGGGTTTGGGACTTTGCATCGGACAAAAAGCTATCAAGTGACATTTGCCAATCCATTTCTCTCTGCCCCAAATGTGCCTCAAGACAGTGTGCGTATCTGCAGGATACAGGAAAGGCAGTAGCATCCCTCCTGGTAAATGTTGCCCATTGAGCTGTACACAGATTTTTCATTTTCAGTGAAGGCAATTAACAGAACACAAAAGATTGCCTTGAATTTTGTAACACACATGCACAGCTCCTATGAAATGCCCCAGAGACATGGTTGCAGGCTCTTTCAAGATCCGAGCTGCAAATTTATCTTAATTCTTGAAAGGATCTGCTGCAGCAAAGAAAACAGGCTCACAATAATTTGACCTTTACAGAAAATGCAGTTCTCTCCACAGGGCAGAATTCTTTGGTTCCATATTCATTTGCCAAGGATGCTTGCTAACCTCAAAAATGTTAAAATCCATCAGTCTTGCTCTGAAGAGTGAAGGAAACAATAGCAATTATTTATTTGGGAAAAAAAAAACCCCTAAAAATGAGACAACCAACGCAAGGCTAATAAGTGACTCGCCCAAGCCACAGTAAGAATGACCATGTTTTATTCATAACTTAGCCTGCTGATGATTAGAGAAACTATTTGATCATGGGAGAATGTTTCCAGGAGAATTACTGCCCTCCCTGTCAACTGCAACAACCACACTTCAGGAAAGAGACAAGCTGCTGTCTCCCCATTATCATCAATCTGATTAGGTTTCCCAGCACAGCTAAATAATCGCTTGAAAGTCCTTTGCAGCATAGAAATGATCTGTTATCCAGTTAAGATAGCATGGCTGGCCTTATTAAACTGGAAAATGTAGCTGAATTACATGGAAATTGACCACTCTCTGAACAGCTTCTAAAATCCTCCCTCATCAACTCATCCATTCCGTATTTTCCTCAAGGATAGCATTGTTTAATCAACATGAAAGTTGATGTGCAACTTCTTGGAATCTATAGGATAAGTTATGTTATGGTTACAAGATATATTTACACTTATTTCATGAGTCACCTTTCCTTATGTTGACACATGATTCATCCCACAAAATTCCTGTCTCAAAAATACAAGAAAAAATAAATCAGGGAGTCCATGCAGATCCAAGTACTATTCCATATGGCCTGTGAAAGAACTAAAGTACATACCTTGGCATGATGGAGATCTACCCCATACATTGATAGTTTTTTGGCATTCTCCAGGAAATGCATCTCAGCTTCTGCAGGTGTCATTCCCCTGTGGAAAAGTAACCAGTTCAAGCATGAATGTTAAGGAAACAGAATCCAAGAGAAAATCCAGCAGCTGGAAAACATTTTCAGCCTGTCAGAACTATAGCCTTAGGTAGCTGGTACCTAGCAGAGCCACAGCTCTAGTGCAGACCCTGTTAACTCACACGCCGCAAAGCTCTTCTCTATCCGAAGACACACAGACGAGTCTTGCCCGAAAAATATTAAGTACACCACCGCAGAATTTAACATCTCCTGATGCAGCAAGATGGTAGCTGAGGCAGGCTAGAGCTCACACTGATGCCCTCTCCTTACCTGTGGCTCTTGTGCAGCTCGATCACTTTGTCCTCCAGCTCTTTAGTGTGGTTTGGCGCGAAGCGGAACTCGCTGATGTAGTCGCTGCCGTACTCGTCCGGGTCGTAGTCACCGAGCTCCGACTGCACGGTGTAGGAGCCCAGCAGGGCCAGCGTGACAAACGAGCAGGGCAGCCGGCCCGAAACGATGTCATCTCTCAGCTGCAAGCAGAGGTAGTACCTGCAAGGGAGCACCAAAGCAGCTCAGACAGGGCTCCTCTGCCACTGCCCCCAAAGAAACGCTGCCCGAGCACTGGAAAGAGGCCTCGGCTCCAACAGGAATTTGCAGACAGCCAAGCCCAGAGATTTTCAGCCATTTACAAGGACAATAATAATTTTGTAAAAACAACCCCAAAACATCAAGCGCTTGCCTAATTTATCAGTAGAAACACCTAATTTATCTTTACACAGCAGCATGGAGATCTCTTAATAAAATATATTATTACTTTGTTTAGTGACCCAGATGAAGAAATACACATTAAATGCACTAGATTTCTATTATAAATCACTTACACATAAAATGATAATTCTTTACAGAGAAATTCTACATGATAATTCTTTAAGGAGAAAAAATACTTAAAACCTTCATATACTGTCCATTTAAGAATAGCTGAACTCCAAGTCATTCAAAAAACATAAGCTGTCTCTTTAGCAACATGTTGTTCTTTCTCAAAAAAAACCCACTTAAACAATAAATGCTGTTAAAACCACAAAAATGTGCAGTGCAAGGTTTCACCAGATAGATGAAAACAGAAAAAAAAGTGAAAAGCATTGGTTTGGTGGCAAAGGCAGAGTTCCCAGGGGAAATTTAAAAGTCCGAAGAGGAATAAAGCAATCCTTTCCTTTGGAAGTCCTCTGTTCAATTGTGAACTCTTGGCACACTGTCTTTCTGCACAGTACCTACCACAGGGGACCCTGATCTAGGCCAAAGGCTTCAAGCTACCTTAAAAGCAATAAGTAGCCCACTAAACACTGAAGGTTAAAAATATTCAAAGGTTGCAAAATGTTGCAACAGGCTGGGGAACAGTTTGCTGATGGCACAAATACTCATCATGTAAAGTTTTTGTGCCTCGTTCCAAGGAGGAAATCAGGTGAAGTTTTGCTTTCTTTTTTTGTTGTGGTTGCAATATGAATACAAAACCAGAGAGCAGAGGTGTAGAGTGCAGAGCTGAGTGACTTGGAGAGCAGGGAGCAGCTATCTGTTACTAACATATTTACTATTCCATGCACATCGATTGCTTACTTTGTCAAATGATATACAATATTTACATGCATGCTTATTCTCATCTATCCTGGTTTCAACTGGGAAAGAGTTCATTTTTTCCTAAGTAGCTGGTACAGTGCTCTGTTTTGCATTCAGTATGGTCATGAAACCACAACATTATCTCACTCCTTTCCTTTCATAGAGATGATTTTACTTACAGTAATAACTTGGTAACAGTGGCAAAAATGGGCATCAGGCATCTTTGTGAAAATTAAAATCAACTCTAGGGAATATATTCTATATTCTAAGGAATATATGTATTGAAAAAGCTGGGGTTTAGGCTTAAACTATACAAAATAGTTCATAACACAGGGGATAGACACCGTTCACTCTATCTTTTCTGTCAAAGCATTGCGTATTTTCCATAAGCTCATGTGAAAAAGAAAGACAGTGAGAATATAAAGCATTTATTTTCTTAAATAATTAGAGTGTAAGTGCTACCAGGAACAGCTTTTAAGCCACTTCTGGAAAAGGTATTTAATGTTTAAAACACCTGGTAATGTCTTCAGATAGCTGGGCAGGATCTGGAGGGTAGAATTTCACATTAAATGCAAACTGCCAAGCACCACCTGGAAAAGAAGACAGATTGACTAAAAGTATACTGCAAGTGCAAACAGAGATGCTCATGCTATTCAATCACCAGCAGACTTAAAAAAATATCCCAGACAGGCAATTAATAAGAACAGGGTTTAGAATAATTTTCCCACACATTGTACTGAAGATGCTGTATTAGATTAGATTTTACATCTCTTTTCTTATTTAGTAGTATTACCACTGAAGTGAGGACTCCGAGTGTGCAGTAATTTATTACTAATACTAAAAAACCCCTTGAGAAGAGTCTGAGAACAAGGTTTACTGAAAGTAAGCACCACACAGTCTGTACAAGCCTTAAAAACCAATAACCCAAAACACAGAGGCACTGGAAACAGCACAAGCCAGAGTGAATGGGCTCTGGAGCAGGGTGATGTGCCGAGGTCTAGCTGCCCAAAGCAGCTCACAGCATCCTCTCAGAGTGCTGCCTCAGCACATAGCTCCTTTCTGCAGCAGACATAAATTATTGTGCAGACAAAACTGCAAGGACAAACAGAGAGTATGACTGCGAAAGTACATAGCACTGGGGAATTCTTATTTAATCATTTCACTAAATTTAGTTGACCCATGGGATGGATACTGGTTTGTAACTCCAGAGTTAGCAAAATTATTTCTGGAGTGTTATCTCTAAATGTTGTAAAAAAAAAATAAAAAAATCAAGATTTAAAAAAAGGACTTGAACATGGTACATAAATATAGAAGTTATTCTGAAAAAAAAGGGTTAGTTTACACTAGCACGTGACTCGAACACAAACGAAAAGCAATAACAAAACCCCAAACCACACTGTTCTCACTAGCAACAAGGAAATTTTGTCTCGTGGGAGGCCCCACCCACTTTGGTCATCCACACATCTAATCTCAAATGTTGAAGGCCAGGTTGGATGGGGCTTTAAGCAACCTGGTTTAGTGGGAGGTGTCCCTGCCTACAGCAGGGGTTGAAATTAGGTGATCTTTAAGGTCCCATTCAATCCAAATGATTCAATGACTCTATGAATGTGCAAGAAGAAGTTTGACGTTCACCATCAGCACCTCAGCTTTTGGCAAGACTTTTGGAGTCCTTGACTCCAGGAACTTTTCAATTTTCTTGGGCCATAAAAGATGGTGAAGGGAAGATTTGGCTGGCAGTGAGGATGGGGCATGTCCCACTAGAGAGTAGATCAGTCCCAAGATGGGAATGCAGACAGAGGTGACACCTGGTTCCACAACAGATGGAAGGGACCATGGCCTGTAAACCTACTCCTTGGCACAAAAGGAAAAATCAAACCTATGATAAAACCTATCATAACAGCACAGATGGTTAAGAGAGAGGAGTAAGCAGTCTTCACCCCATAGTTACAGGGTTGGAATAAAACCTAACACTGTGCAAGTTAGTGGGTTATAACTAATGGGGTGTGAACCAAGGGCCTTTCTCAACCACTGGGATGAAGGCCCAGCAGTGTGGTCTGAGTGCAGTACAACTCAACCTGCATTTAACAGCACTATACATAAATGTTTTGGAAAGAATTATGGGCAACAGCACTACTTTTCCACTGTTGGCCTGTTCCAAACTTCTGGGATGAACTGTATAGAGAAAACAAATTATTACTGTCATTTTCTGCAAATACAACTGTCCACTGCCTCAAGTCCAGGACGAGACTCTTCTGCCCTGGGTAATTTCCCTCTGTCACAACCCTTAATGGCTTGGGTACATATTAAACACTCTTCAAATATGTGGTGTGAAGCTGAGCTGCTTTGCTTGCATTGACCACCTATGTAACCTAACCAATTATGGTCAAAAGCACCTTCCTCTCCAGAGCCATCCCTTCATGGGATTTAAAAAAGGCAAATGTTCACTACTTTGCACTGCAGATCACTTACTTGTAATGAAAATAATACTCGAGGAAAAGAGAAGTTGCACATAGTAAGTGGGGAAATTTTCCCACTGCTGTAAATTAAACCTTTTAATCCTGGAGAGGGAAGGGATTTCTTTGCCAGACCTGACCCAACAAATGTGAACTACAAGATACATTTGTTTGTGGAAGCACAAGTGCTAAAAGAAAGAGGTGATTTACAAAATGTGAGAAGAAAAAGAATTCCTGAGGCTTTTCTGCCCACAGAAGTCATACACATAAACATTTTGTCAATTTTTAAAAGTGAGGGAAAGTAAAAAATTGCAAGTCAAGTTTTGAGCCCCGCAGTCTCAAAAAAGTTTTCCTTTGACAGGTTTTTGAATTCCTAATGTAGTAGATGCCTAGTTGTAAAATTGAGCTTTTAAAAAGATTCATGTGAATCAGAAAATTGACTGAATGGTCATTTTAGGAGCAAAGATTATTCTTCTGAAAAGAGAAATATAAAGGTATTTTAGATATACTACTATTTTGCATCAGTGAATTATTTTAGTATGGGGCATGAGCAGTGTTTCTGGATATGATATAAATATCAGTAATGCAAGAAATTATTCATATACGTGGCCTAGTCCCTAAGGTTACATTGCTTAATGTCAAACTTCAGGATTTTGCATCTCTGTAAATGTCAAGTTGTTTTCAGCAATGCACGTTCGTATGTTGCGAGCGCCAATGATGCTTCACCATCATCATGGGGTAAAAAAATCTAAAGGATGTACATAATTCCTTTGCTCAAGTCTTGGGACAGGATACAAAAGATGACTGTGAAATATGCTTTGTCCCCACAGGGAGACATGTAGAAGGGGGCAACGATAACAAACTTACTTCGGATCTGCTTCTTGATTTCCTTGGCAGGGTCCAACCAATTCTGCAAAGAAAATGTTTCCTTTTTTCAATTTGACTTAGAAAACACAATAAACATTATTTTTAAAACAGTGCTATGAGTCAAAGCTAGAGCATGTGAAGTTCTGCTACCCCTTTCTCCTCGGAGTAGAAGTAGGCAGGTTGAACACTAATTTTCAAGATGTGGCCCTGGGTAGAAACAGGATTTTTATTAACCTTCACAGACTCTTGAGGGCCTAAATTATTTGAAATAAAAGAATAAAAAATAGGAATTGGTAAAATGAACCCACAGAGATCTTTTCACAGAGTATCTTCTGGGAAAACTGAATTTCTACAAGGTTGTTATAAAGAGGTGGTTTTGATCAATTTTTTTTTTTTCCTCCAATCCTGGAAAGGCTGAAAAGCCTTGCTAGAGAATAAGCAAGTGCAGAGTAGGGCACTACTCTGCTTGCAATGCAGTATGGGCATGAAGGGCTCTCCAGGGAAAACCAGAGGCAGAACCACAGCACCTCTGCCCCCATCCACACCATGCAGAGCCCAGTGACTCTGCAGAACAAAACCCCTGCTGAGGAGGTGGAGAATTATCCCAGTGATGTGTTAGTACTCCATGGATGCCAAGGAGCAAATGAAATTCCTCTGGAGGAGGCACACAGCAGCTTGGGGTCTCAGTGCCTCTGTTGTCTTGACCTCTAAGAGAATCAAATTAATATTTAAAATGTGTCACATCCCAGAACAAAAAGTTCGCTTTACCCAGGAAAGTTCCACTTTCTCCAAAGAAAGACAAACAAATGTATCAGAGAGACAATAAAACACTAAAGAGATATCAAACAAGCAGAACACAACAATCCCTCCCCAACCAAAACAACCAGCTTGCAGCTGTCCAAACCTGCTCTGTGGTGCAAAACAAGACCATGAAGGTCTCCAGCCATGGCTGAGCACAAAAGCACACTATGCACCAAGAAATTAAAGATTAGGATTTCTGTTTACAAAGATGACATGGGATGTGGGCACTTATATTGTCTGGCTGGAAGTTATGTGCCAGAGGATGGAGATGAATTGTTAACATTAAAAATATGCAGGTTATTGATCAATAAAAGTGGCAGCTGGCAGTTGTTCTTTTAACTGTTTAGCTCTGTAAAGTAGCTGGTAACCTATAAATGTTTAGTGCTTCTAAACCACCTGTTAATAATGAATCCATGCTTCTTTTTCCCATAGGAAAGCATACCTATCTGAAAATGCACTTAGACTTCTGCCTAGCTTTTTTTAAATCTCAAAACTAAGAGCATGCTAAGGCATTATCTTGCACTGGCATGGACCAAGTATCTGCTTAAGTGATTTTCTGAATTAGAAACAAAGATGTCTGTAAAGAAAGGGGAAAAAGGAAAAACAAAAGGACCAATTTCTTTTATATCATATATATCTGAAACAAAAGGAACCCTAGAAAACACAACTGTCATTCTCACAAGACATAAACAGCTAAAAAAAGTAGTAGTAGCTCCAGCTCCATCAAGGAAGACCTTTCAGGGCACACAAAGTACAGAACACCTTCAGCTGGTGAGCTTTCCTGAGCTACTGTGCATATTGTTTGGTTTCTATCAAAAAATTTATATTAAAATGCCCCCAAAAAATTTTATATTATCCTTAGATACTCTTTCTTTCACTGTACCATGTCCCAAACAATGTAGGTACACATCACCTGCACATCAGATCATCTTTGGAACTTGTAATACACAGCTTGTTTTGTACTGAAGTTGGGATGCAGGACACCAGAATGTGATTCATTGTTGCTACCAACTGCTTCTGAAGACTAATGTCTTTAGTCAAATCAACAATAATGCTAAGATAAAGTCAAGGCTTAGAGCCTTCCCTTATCTTAGCAGTTAGCAGAAGCAGTCAGTCATCTCCTGCCTGCCTGTGTCCCAACCACTATTATTAAGCCATATTTTAGTATTTTATGTTTTGCAGTGTATCTATGAGTGTAAATCTGACTTTCATCTATGACAGTAAAGGAATAAATCATACTAGAAAGAGCACCAGCTATATGATTAATATCTTTCATTGCTCAAACTCTGTCTATGGAACTTGGCAAGGAAGATAAAATCAACTTCTAGATTGTTTGGAGCTGTCTGGGGAGTGTCTCAGGGAGTTCTGATGTTCACATGCCAACGGCCACCTGCAGTTTTGTGGGTTACCTTTTGGTTTTCTGTGTCTCTGTATGTTAGTCCAAAGTAGTCTTTTTCCAAAAGGTTCAGATGCTCGCACACTTTGTCGAATAGCACTTGACCTCTGGAACGTTTCTGTGGGAAATGAACAAAAAACAAACAGAAAGATGTTTAAGTTTGCAAAATAAAATAATATAAGCATTAAAATAACACCTTTTCTGTCAAACCAGTAACCTCAAAATTATTCAAATCAACGCATCCATCTTTCCAACCTATTGACCTAGAGCTTCAGAGGAATCTGCTGAATGGGGCAAATTCTCTTTTCCTAAACCCTCAAGTCTTCTTTCAGAGCTAAGTAAATCATACATATTATGTTTCAGCTTCCAACAGGTAAATCTCTTCTGTCTTTCAGAAACTGCAACTTCAAGAGCATGATGAGGTCATACCTCTGCAAACTGAAGCAAATCTTTTTGTGCAAGTAGCAACAAATAGCAGTATTCCTGGTCATGGATTATCAGTTGTGACTGGGGGGCAATCCACTGGAGGAAAATCCAAACATGGACATGCTTTTTGCTATGGTAACAGTGTGGACTGATTTCAGGATTTTATTTTTGTCTTATACACAGGGAAATGTGATTGTTCCATCTATGGAAATCATGGAAAGAGCCTAATATCTGACTGTGAGCACAGCTGGGTAAAAAAAACCAGCTTTCTAGTGCCCCACTAGCCTTCTTCACTGCTGGCATGTCAGATGAGAAGACCTCTCACTGTCAACACCCAGAGCCCCTAGCAGAAGCTTTGTAGTAGCTATCATATTGGACAGTAAAAATTCAGGACATCCTGGTTCTCAGTGTTGTGTGTGAAACTGAGAAAAAAATTCTCCAGAAAACCAAACAGACAGAAACATCCTCTTTGTAACCTACACATGCCAACTTTGATATGCATTAACTATAATAAACAACTCAAAATTATTTGGGCCATATTCACCACTGTGTTTCATCACTGCCTGCTTCCCAAAGTGCAACTCAGCTAAAGTAAAAAATCTCCCCACTTTATTCTGACCACATGCATACATAAATATTTTAGTTGATGTCAGTCCAGCATTTTCTTTATCTGTAGCATACACATGACTAGAAGCAGACTGGAAATACACTACTTGCTTCAAAGGCAATGCAGCCAGTTGCCACAGAAGAGGAGAGAATGCCACCTCCAAATTTACATGCCTCTGCCAACAGAGCTGCTCCAGAGCTGGGCTGGCAGGACTGCTCTGCCAGCCCAGCAGCCTTGGCTGGGAGAGGGCAGTTCAAAATCCAAGTTGGCACAGCTATGCCAACAAACCCATGGAGCCCAATGCTGGCCTCAAACTGTTTTAGAAGTTGTAAGCAAGCCAAGAGAAAAAAAAAGGAAAGAACTGAGGGTTGCTGCCTCACACCCAGTGAAAACATCACAAGAGATGATGGAGGAAGTTGTGAAGCATAATCTAATTTGTGTTAAATTTGGTATTTTTTACTGGCATTCAAATGGTACATTGGAAAGGACATTGGAAAACATCCTTTACGTTTTTATCAATGGAGAAAGCATGGCCTAAAAAATGTTCTCCAGCTGAGGAAAATAAACCAGGCTCAGAAGCGCATTACAAGTGTATTCCTGGAGCTTCATTTACTGTGCCTTGCCTTCCAGCATTATTTGAGCAAACAGCTCTAGGGCCTTGTTCTGCGTGTCACATGCTTTCCACTCTGTAAGTAGGAAGCATAAATATGCCCCAGCTCCTTTATAATGCCAAACAAATGTTTAGTTAATTCTTCACGCCCCAAACTTGAAAGTAGGTAACAAGAGGTTGGTGGTTTTATACTTGGTGTTCTCTGTAGAGAAAGAGGCGGTTAAAAAAAGATCTTAAAACTGCTGTGTGGAGAGGAATCAACTCAGAAACTTCAAGCCAAAATGGTCACATTTCTGCTATAAGCAAGCAATGCTACATTTTTCTTGCTCTTTTACTTGTTAACAAACTAAGTAGTTATACCAAATAGAGGGGGAAAAAAAAGCAGGTTAGCTCTAGAGGACACTAGCTTTGAAAACCACTATGTCTGAGCCAGTGAACCATTTACATGTATTTGAATTGTGGCACTTCACTGCTCTCTTAATTTTAAGAGTCACTCAAGGCCAACACAGGAGCTGTTTTATGTGGCCAATCCACATAGCTACACAGATGTCTGTTTTGAGAAATAGTAGCTAGCAGCTGCAAGGTATGGTGTTTTAACAGGGAATTACAGGAAACAGTTGTGCAGGACTGTGCTCTAATAAAAACCAAATGCCCAGAAAACCCCCAGTGCTCAGTAAGTATTTCTTGTTTGGCCTCACACTGCAAGCAAGAGTATCTATGGCAATCTGGAACAATTTTCATGGCAATATGAACCCTTCCTCCTCCTGTATGAAGATGCCCAAGTTGTACTTAAACATTTTCCAAAATTCCTGCTGCATCAGGATATGGGAAAACCCTGCTGGTGATACAAGAGGGCATGAGAAACACAAAATGTAACTGACAGCCCTTCTGGGCCAGGGTCTTCTCTTCACCATCACAAGGTAAGAACTGGTGATGGTTGAGAGAAAGCCTTACAGAGACTACTTCTCTTCCTACAGAAACAGCCCTTGATGCCTTAAGCTTTAGCTTTCATGTTTTTCAGATTCTGTGCTGCCTAGGGGTGTAGTTCTGAGCCTCCTATTAAGTGTTAATCAACTCTCTTCACAGAGTAGGTAGACAAAACAAATCCTTTCCTGCTGAGGACCAAGGACAACAGTTACAAGATTTCAGGCCCAAAAGCATCAACAACAGTGGACTGAAGAGAGAAAACAAGGAGGATGGGACATCATAATCTGAAGATGTAATTGGAAAATTAAACCCCAATATGCAAAAGGACCAAAACTTATAAAAGTGTGATACCTCATGACCAGTGGTCCTTTTTTTGTGACTATTTTAAGTGCACCTTGGGTGTAGCCCTGGCTCTTGTACTGCCCAAGGTGTATCCTTAAAGGCCTTTCCATAAATAACTACTTTATTCTCTATCTCTGTCCAATCTCTGTTCCAGGTCAGCCTTCCCAAAGCATCACTAATGCAAGAGAAATATTCATGCACCTGCATATAGGCAGCAGTGCCACTTTGTTCCCATGTGCTGTGAGCAGGCACACTTTCTAAAGCGTGATTGCACAAAAACACAGTGAAGGGAAGCTACTGCATAAATTCATGGGAAATTAAGAGGTTCAATTAGAAATATATAATTAAAGCAATTGATCAGGCCTCTTTTGCCCTTATTAATTGTTTTTATTTCATTGCATGCCCAAATAACCGTGCCATGAAAGGCAAGGATATCATTGCTTTGGCAGGGAGAGAATGGGAGGAGGACAGAAAGGTCAACTTACAAGTTCATACAGCTCTTCAATCCATCCTAAACCTTTGCTTTCTATTATTTTGGAGTGACAAGTCTAAGATGATGAAAGATTGACAGTCTGCTGGTTACTGTGGATCACAGGTTAATGCCAAAAATGCCAATCAATTCTCAGCAGTCCAAAAATGTGGATCAAAAAAAACCCCCAAAAAACCAAAAAAACCAGACTTGGTGCTATAAAAGACTGACTTTGTAAATGAAAAAAAAAATTTCTGAAAGGTAAATCTGGCAAGAGTATCCACTAAAAATATTCTTAGATATTTTTCAGGCATGAGTGGGATGAAATGAAACGTGCAGACATGAAAAAAAGATGCTTTGCTTAAACTCTGGGAAATCAAGTCAACAGAAGGAATACAACACACAGATTAAACAGTATAAATGAACACAATGGTCTGGGAGCAAAAATGTTATGTTTTTTTCACAGCCTCATCCCTGCAGGTTTGTAAAGGCCAGGGCTCTGTCTTGAAGCTGGAATGGGAATAAACAGCCTCCTGGTGAAGTTGCCAGTGAAAGGAGCCAGCAGCAGAAAACTTGGCAAGCCAGTGCCTGCTAGCAATTCTCACACACAAGGAGAAACAGCCTCTCTTCTCACCAACTTCTCCTCAGTTTTGAAGCTGAGTTTCTCCCTCCCTGGGATGCTGAAGGTCACAAAAGGCTCTCTTGTCCCATAATTGTCTTCTGCACCATTCTCAAATCCTTTCACATCATCTTCTTCAGCCCATATCCCTCCATCATACCCCCATCACCTTACAAGGTCACCAGACCAAAACTGTGTGAACACAGAGTGATGAGCTCGAAAATTCAAGTACTTCCACCTTTGCTCTGCCTGGATAACAAGATTATTATCAAGTCAATTATTCTCATTGGCATCGAGTACAACATCCAATATTTCTTAATGCAGAACAATAATAAGAAAGTTTTCCTCTATTATGACTAAACTCATAAGCTGTTAACTACTTATAATAAGCAAACATTATCAAAGTGAGAAAATGCAAGCCTTCATTATCACTTCAGCCACAAAACATCTACTGTATTGTAATCACAGAACCACTGTTTGGCTGAGGCTGGAGGGCACCTCTGGAGATTGTATAGTCCACCCTCCCTTCTCCAGAAGCACCACCTAAAGCAGATTGGTATTGGTATTTAGGAGTATCTCCATGGATGGAGACCCCACAGCCATATGGGCCACCCCCTTAGTGAATTACTTTTTTCTTCTGTTTAAATGGAAATTCACTGTCTTTCACTTTGTGCCCCTTGTCTCTTGTTGTGGCAATTGTGTACTACTGACCACATTCTGACTCTGTCTTCTTCCTTCCTCCCATCAGATGTTTATACACATTGCTAAGATCCCCCCCAAGCCTTCTCTTCTCCAGGCTGAACAGTTCCAACTCTCAGCATTTCCTCATAAAAGACATACTCCAGGGCCATCATTGTATCTGTGGCCCTTTGCTGAACTCTGTCCAGTGTGTTCATGTCTCCCTTGTACTGGGGAACCCAGAATCAGACTTGGCACTTCAAGACTGAGTAAAGGGGAATGATAACCTCCCTCAACCTGCTGGTAACTGCCCAGGATGGCACTGGCCTTTTGTGCTGCCAGGGACCATCACTGACTTCTGTTCATCTTTCTGCTCATCAGGACCCTTGAGTAATAAATACCCTGTATTGTATCAACCTAGCTACTAAAGTCATATGTTATTGTACTGTGTTAAGCAACAAGGGAAATGACATAGAAAATGAGTGACCAACAAGTTAATACAAAGATATGATACCAACTGCCTAGTCCTACAGGTGCTAGTAAGACTCCAGAAAGTTCCTTTGGGAGTCAGTGAAATATAGAGAAGAGACCAGGAAGATTTCAAATGTTATATGCTGGATGGTGCTTCCCAGGCTGGAAGCCAGTTATGCCAGAGGAAAATTTACCAGGATTCAGATCTGCCACCTCCACAGGACAAATTTTATTTCTGTGAAAGGCTGTAGGCTTGGCTGCCTCATGCCAGGAGGCACCGCCTCTCCAAAAGGTCTTCAAACTGCTGTGGGCTCCTGTTTTGGCAAATCTGCCCTGTCCCTGAAACACAATCATTTGCAGTCTTCCTGCAGGCCATTTTGGCACCCACCCTGATAACGCAGCCTGAGCCTCTTCTGATGCACCTCACCCTGAATGACCCACTTTTGCTTGCTGGGTAACCTCCAACCTACAGGACCAGCCATCTTTTCTAGCTCTGTGCCAGCTAGAGATATCCCTGCTGAGGGCCTGTCAGTACTCAGGCTTCTTTCAGACACAATTCAACCCTCTGTCTGACAGATTTCTCACTGGAGGGGCAATGCCATTCTGGGACACATAGCTCAAGACGGCTGAGGAGCCTCTGTTCTTAGAGGGTTTCAAGGCATTGGCCAGGCAATGCCACAGCTGGCCTGACTGCATCTGCTCACTGCCCTGGCCACTGCCCTGATCATGTCAGGGGACTCTCCAGTCCCTTCGAACCAGCATGGCCATGATACTGGGATCTCTGTGTACCTCCCCAGGTGCGGAGGGGTTCAGTGTCCTATTACAGGGTAGAGTGTTGGTCTACTCTCAAGGCTCTATTTTTGCTCACTAGCAGATTACTCTCCTCTCACTGAGAGAGAAACAGGATGAGAAGCTGATGAGCAGCAAGCAGCCCTCTCTGCTTCCTAGAAATGAAAACTGTTGAAGCCTCCAAAGTGAAGCACTTTGGGGCGGTTCTACTTCGGCATTCAACGCTGCAGTCTCATGTGGGTGCAGAATGCTGAGCAAGGGCTGCTTGTGGTATGGAATCAATTACAGGAGATCACATTCAGACCAAATTTTGCAGTGCTAGAGAAAACACAAAGTGAGAACAGAGTTCCACAGCCAAATATCTGTAACAGGATTCATTTTTGCCACCAATAACCATCAACTCCGCTGCACAGTAACTGCAAGGTCAGGACAGCCCGATGAACTCACTCTTCACTTCCTTTTCTGATCAGTCAAGGAGCACAGCAAGATGAAAATGTATCACAGCTGTGGACCTGGATTTTAAAAGGGAAGAGTTTGCATGTAACTTTTTGCACAAATACATATGCAAATGACCTTGCTGCTTTTCTGGGAAAAGCTGCCAAGCTGCCAGTGAGCAATGTCACACTAGCGCAGGCCTGGCATCCAACTCCATACAATTACTGTAATAACTCTAGTTAGGCAGCATCGCTGGAATAAGGACAAACAGATCAGTGTCATGAAATCCCGGTACGAGTAATTGGACTCGAACTGATGTTGAGGTTATCTGGTTCACATTCCTAATTA
This sequence comes from Cettia cetti, assembly GCA_013401135.1. Lineage (NCBI taxonomy): Eukaryota > Metazoa > Chordata > Aves > Passeriformes > Sylviidae > Cettia > Cettia cetti. Next base: position 32,959 of record VZUI01035108.1, on the reverse strand, counting down.
GCATTTGCACTTTCCACTGGATCTCAACAATGCACTCTGTAAATGTGTGGGCTGGCTCTAGCTGTAATGTATTTTGGCATATGGCTGTACTTACCTCTTCCTTCTCCCCTCGTCCTTCTGGTGGGGAAGAATTAGATAATTTTTATTTTTTTTTTCATTTCCAATGTTTCAATGCTTTTTTTGATGAAAAATATTTCAATTGTATGCAGACCACCAATTATTTCTTTTTACTGTTTCAATTTAAATTACTTTTGCAATTCAGTTTGGTTGATACTTTCATTTTCCACACCGCATGGGCTGTGTGGTAGTCTCTTATATGCAAACAAAAGTAAAACACCTGCAAAAGTTAAAATGCACATGGCAAGAAATGAGTAGCATACACAAGGGGAAGCTTCTCCGTTCCCATGTTGCAGCTTTTGCAATTATTCTTGCAACACAAACAAGTGAAAATGATTAACTGGTTGTCGGGAATACTTTGTACTCACCACAGAGAGCACTCTCTTAACAAAATTCCCCCAGCTGAGTCTCTGAATTTCAGCCTCCTGACAAGCTATTTCTCATTCTTTCCTCATGAACTACCCAATTTACACAAAATATATGCCAAATCCCAGAAAAAAACCCCAGTACTTCTGCAAATATTCACTACTTGCAAGCTAAAGTGACCAAGCCTGAAAGATCAGTTTTGTATTGAGAACCTCATTTCTGCAAGAGGGATATGAACATCACACATACATCATAAATTAATATGCCTTGGCAAGTATGTATATAATTTGATGCATAAAATACATCCATACAAACAGATGTGAATTTCTAAGTGGATGTTCATTGTAGTTCCAAATGTGGCCATGTGGCCACATCATGTTGCTTCACCATCTACAGAAAGTCAATCAGAGATCGTAAACTCACACAGTCATTCTAGTAAGGAGCACATTTTTATCTGTGAATGAAATAATAATCAACATACCATGACATTTCCCATGTTAAAGAACCAAAGAGCTGAACTGAGAAATTCTAGAAGCTGATCACTGCACTTTAGGCCAGAAAATTTCCAAACATGGAGAACATGTTTTTTGAACGTCCTGATTGAAGCCAACAGAAAGAAATAGCTTTTTTTTTTCCTCAAGGAAGATAGATGGAAGGAGTCATTCCAAAGAAGTTTAACTTCATTACACTTCTACACATTTGGAATTTGCATTTTAAAAGGATTTACTCTTTCCCTGTTTATACTTCTCCACAGTTTCTCTCCACAGGGAAAAGAAGATGAAGCAAAAAGGTGACAGGAGAGAAAACAAAACCCCTGAATTTCTTCAAACTTATAGTTTCTCAACTGAAGTTCTCAATGGGAAACTAAGTGAATAGAGTCCAGAAAACAGAAACACAGGATAGAGAATATTTCCTGGAGTCTTAACTGGCTGAAAATCAGGGAGTTTTCCTCTGGTTGACCGAAGTAAATATCACATGTGAAATGTGTAGGATAAAAACATTTGTGAGCATAACATTACTTAACCACTGGAATTTAGGTCTCTAAATCCCCTGCCGTGCTTGCTGAAAATGGCACTGGCAGTTCCAGAAGCATCATCAACAGTTAATTCATCTGAAAGTTCAGTGTGTTGCGAGTTGTGTTCTAGGCATTTCACAAAATATTTTCAAGTCATTTCTGCTAGGGAAAAAACCTTTGCTGAAGCTAGCAGTGTAACACTACACCGAAGACAAAGGTGACAAAACAAACAGGAAATGCCCTACTCCCTTCTTCCACACAGACGAACAAAAAAAAAGAAAAAAAAAGCTTAAAAAAAAAAGGAAATTAACTCATACTGTCTTTTTATTCCAACTACTTAGTTTCTTTCAGAAAAAATCTACATATGCAAAGTATTATAAACTGGTTGGAAGTACCCTTAAAGATCATCTAGTTCCAACCCCCTGCCATAAGCAGGGACACCTTCCACTAAACCAGGTTGCTCAAAGTCCCATCCAACCTGGTCTTGAGCGCTTCCAAGGATGGGGCATCCACAACTACTCTGGGCAACCAGTGTCTCAGCACCCTCACAGTAAAGAATTTCCTCCTAATGTCCAATCTAAACATTCCCTCTTTTAGTTTAAAACAGCTCCCCTTTGTCTGAGCAAAATGTTGCTTTCCCTCTTTTCTATAAGCCCACTTTAACAACTGGAAGGCCACAATAAGGTTTCCCTGGATCCTTTTCCAGGCTGAACAACCTCAACCCTCTCAGTCCTGTCTTTACAGGGGAGGAGGTGCTCCAGCCCTCTGAGAAACTTTGTCGCCCTCCCCTGGATGAGGAGGAGACATAAATGTTCAAAATATAACAGTAATCATTAACAATAAATGTTCACAAATGTATCCCTAGGATGGACAGAATGCTCTCATCCAGTTTGTAAGCAGTTGACCAGCAAGCATAGGAGATATTGAACAAGACATTTATGCCAGCTTTTCAGGATGCAAAGGGGAAAAGGACACACTCCAAGAAAAGAAAACATTCAAAGCAAAATACATTAATTTTTTGGTTCTCAAAAGTTTTCCATACTTCAATGGTAAGCTGTATTTGGGTATGTCCCAAGTCAAAATTTTAGATAATATCTACTGAATAAAATATTTAGCCACAAGTGGGGAAAACTAAGAATTAGGCAATTTCAGAAAGATTTTGCTGAATAAAAGCTATATTAAAAAGATTTTTTTTCCATTATGAAGCTACTTCACGCACATTAATGCTTTTCCTGAAAGCTGCGTATCAATATAAGCTCTCCAACTGTTCTATTTCTTTATTAACTTCTTTATGTGTGAACCTTCATAAAACATCCCAGTATGTGACTGATATAGACTAATTGTTTGAAATAAAACCTGCAATAATATTTTGCATATCTGTCTCTGCCTTTTAATTTAGAGCACTATCTTATACTGCTCTGCACATATAAATGAATGCCACATAAGGAAACTGGGTAGATGAGAAGGTATTTTAACATACAGCAATGACTGATCCCTTTCTTTATTTCCCCCCCTTATGGTAGTACTATAATTCAGCATTTTATTGATATTTATTGCAACACACCATATTGAAATGTATTACCATTCCCGAAAATAACCTTTTCTGTCAACCTCTAACCAAGAATTTAGATAAACAGATAAATACGTAACACTGCCTATGCTAGAGTTACATACCTGCAGCAAATGTCAATGACATTGTATAATATGACATAGTTTTTATCAGGGGCAACCTTCTTTAATGCCATTTGAGCTTGCAATCCTAAACAGCCAGCACTAATCTAAAATAACCCAGAGGACTGCTAAATCCCAGTAAGAAGATTGGTGACCTAGTCCCGATTCTGGCATCAAACCAAATTAGGGTTTTTTTGCCTTCTGCATCAGCAGTAGAGATCACACCAGCACTGGCACCACACAAGCTCGAAGTGTACTGATGGGTGCTCTGCTCAGTTTCCATCCTTGGGAAAGTAGTGAGCACTCTGTTCATGACAATGCAACCGCACTGGGGGCACTCGAGAAAAAATAAACACTCTGGAGCATGTTTTCATATGTGGAAGCGTGAGAGCCATGTCTGCCCGTGCACAATGGCTACAGAAACACCTGTCAAATGGGATGATTATCAAATGCATCCCAAGTGCATCAACAGAATGCATACTGTATAAACTGAGGTCTGCTACCAGCTTACATGCACTACTCTCCAATAAATGAATATAAAAGCAGTTGACACAATTTCTCAATCAGAAGTTCTGTTCTCAGCACATTTATTAGCTTCAAATATTTGCTAAATCATGACATAAAATAATAGATACTATTCCATTTATGAAGGCTTTTCAGCAGAGAAAGTAACCCCCTCACTCAGCTTTCTTGAGAACAGTTTGTTTGGACTTGGATTTTAGCTAGACATGCAGCTGATCCATTGGCTTAATGCCTCCAAATTGCCCTACCACCTCCTGCAAGAAACTCTGAAGTAAGTCAGGTGGGTCTCTTGGGATTCACTACAGCAGCTGAAGCTTTCCAGTGGCGGCTATAAATATTTTCCTTACTCTACCTATACTTGGACAAACACAGCAAACACTCACCTCTCCTCGTCTCACATGCTAACTAGCTGTGCACAAGCCTAGTACCAACACAGCAAGGGGAACCAATCACTACCTAAAATATAAATAGTCCTTGGCATATATCAACAAAAAATAACCATAAACAGTTTGTTTATTTTCAGCTGAAAAAAGCTCTACTGACAACATAGTCCGATTTACAGAGTAATCTTGCCATATGAATTTAAAAGCTACAGAGCTCTCTCTGACCTACATTGCCAGCCTGGAGTGGAAAAATAAATACACTGCAGAGAAAGATGCTCTTGAGGCAGAAGAGGGAGCAGGATGATCAGGCTTTTTGATTTGGGGTACCTTAGAGAGTATTGCACCATCAATGCTGGGGTTTTCATGAAAACTAACATATCCTGTTCTCAAGCTACATCCAAGCTTTATCCACTTCAGATCAAAAACATTTCTGCCAGAGTGAGATAAACCATGAGAGACAGACCTTGATGCCTATCAACACTTTGCTTTGCAAGCAGATATTTCACCACCCAGTCCTATGATATTCTGTTCACTGTATCTACAGACAAGGATAAGAAAACACAAAAGCAGCCCAATGCTGCATGGTGCTCAGCTGGAAAAATAAAAATCACCCGTATAAGGCATTAAGATTTTCTTTGACAAGCTAATATATTAAGAGGATGAAAATTAAGTGAAGATTTACTTAGTTTGGGTCTGGAAATGGCAATTCTTAGTGTAAATGTGGGGACAGCACCTATAAATTGGAGAAATTTAAAAAAAAAAAAACTAGAAAGAGAGTTGCTGATGAATTTAGACAGCTCGGTTGGAATACGCAGCAGGCACTTCAGTGACACAGAAACAGAGCAGGAAACATGACAAAATGCAGGGAGGCTTGGCAGGAGCATGACTGGACATGAAAATCAGCAACTTCTGTGTTGGTTGGGCATGAGGTAGAGGGGGGAACGTACCCATTGTACAGAAACAGCAGAAGGCTTTGAGTGTGCTTTTGGAAAAGGGAAAAGGCAAAGCCTTTCAATCACCCTTTTTGATTTATATTCCACCAGTCATTAAAAAAATACATGCAGAGGTGGGGTGCTGGCTGCACAAGACACCCCAGTAAGAAGCTGGAGGCTCTCTGTGGCAAAGACCACCCCAGGCAATAACCCTGGAGAAGACAAACATGAAGGGACTGATGCAGTCTTACCCTGGTGAGGCCATCAGCAAGGATGGTGAGGACAGGACTCCTGGAGCCAACGGATCAATCTGGGGTGAAAGGCAGGTGCAAGATCATCCTCTCCTGGGCTCTTGCAAACAGATTAACCAGCAATGAACCGTGCAGTACCTCAGTTTGAGTGTGCATGACCAAACCCATTTTTTAAAAAACTTTGCCAGATGGAGAACAAGCTCCTGCTGCCTGGCTCATGTCCAACTGGTGCCCCAAAGGGAGGGAACTGGAGGCAATATTTCAGTAGGAAGTTTTCAGCTAACCATTTATTCTCAAAAATACGCAGTTTCAGAGCGTATTTTCAAGTATTTGTCAATGTAGGTGGACACCTTACTGTAGTTTTCAATGTTACGAAAAATGGCTGGCAGGTCCAGTATACCTACTGAGCATTTTTGCCTGATAAACTCAACTTTTCACTGCACAAATAATTTTCAGCAACTATTAACAAAAGGCAATAGTTAAGAGGATTAGATGTAGAAAATGTAGAGAAAATGTGTACAATTTTTTTTTTTTTCAAGCTTCTGGCATTTGATTGTGACTATGTCCTCTGTTGTACAAAAATGTGTAATTCAAGGCCCCACCTACTGTTCACTTGGTACATCTAAAGGAGTCACTTAGTTTTAATTCTTGGTTCCGCATTCAGTCTCTAAAATACTTGCATATTAATTGGAGAAAATCTCTGTCTAATCAGAGTGTCTCCCTTCTAAGGTTGTAAGAGACCTTCTCCCTGAATACCACACAGCCCAGACGTTCCCAGCCACAAGAAGCTCTGGAGGACCTGAGCCTCCCTTGGCAAGGCAGAAATGCTTTAGCTCCACTCCCTCAGCTGTGTGGCATTTCCAAAAGGCTTAGCTCAACCTGACTTGTTTTGGTTTAGATTTCTTTAGCTTCAGTAAAATAAGAATAAGAATAATAATTACTAAAAGGGAGCCCAAACATTTTTATTTTTGTTTTAATTACCAAACTAACCCTTTCTCTGCTCAGCCTCACAGTTGATCATTATGAGGTGGATAACATTGGTGCTGTTTTCCATATCATTGTAATTCTTGAATTAACAAGTATTTTAACTCATAAAAAGCAGCCCATGGTATTTGGAAAAAGCAAGTCAGAAGAACTGTGTATTAACTTTATTCAACTGAAACATATTCAGGCAATACTCAGACTCCTACTGACATGTGTCAGGTAACATAGATCTTAAGTGAATCCCCTGGCTAATCCAAGTCAGCCCTAATTAGAGGGTCTGGGGACAGAAAACATGCTGTGTAACAGCGATGATGCGTCTCGACCCAGTCACTTTTACTGAAACATATCCTGGGGAAGGAACAAAACCCAAAACAAAGGTCTTCATATTAAATTAAGTGAAATGTAAGCAATGAGTAGGTCAAAAGGAAAAGACTTATTAAAGAAAGGCCCTCTTGCATTCAGTAATCAGTTTCACATGTAAAGCCATTTGCAAGAGACTGTGTGGAATTCATTAAACAATTAAAATGTGCAGGGGGTAACTGAAACTGTATCCTTCAGAATGCAGAGTGCATCTTATTACAAGGTTTCCTTCCTGACCTTGAAACCTACCTCAAAACCGACTAGAAATTTGATGTTATTAAACTCCCTCTGCAAAAGCGGCTTGCAGGTCCACACATGGAAACTCCCAGGGAAGGTCAGCTTGGGCACTGTGTGGGTACAGGGACCACGGGGCCACGCATTCCCCCTCTATCATACAGAAACACAGGAGGATTTTTCCTCTAGAGGGAATCCTGCAGGTCAGGAAAGGCAACACAGGCAGCCACCACTCTCTTTTATTTCTGGCAGAGATGGCAATGCAGAAATAATTCTGCTTGCTCTCAACTCTTCAAGCCTGTCCTAAGACAATCTTCAATGACTTAATTTTTAAGGAAGCATCCTGTATTCTTACTTTTTAACAGGAAAATGAGAAATCCATGCAAAATTAGATACTTCAACTATTAGAGAACCCATTTATTTCATTTTGTCTTCAGAAAGGATTATGAACCCATACTTGTGTAGGGCAGAAAGCGATCAGATCACTCCAGTCTGCTTCGGTCCATGGTAAAAAACCTGGTTTCAAATGTATGAAAAGAAAATTTCTTGCTATTTCAACTCAAGAATGCTACTCTGATGTCACCTGAGCATGTGGAGAAACCCATTAAGAAAGTAGGGTCTCCACCTGGGAGGAAGTCACCAGAGGTTCATTACAAAGGCATAATATTGGCTACAGCACAGGACACCGAACCAGAGCCCAGGTTGCAGTGGCAGCATGACTGAGAAAACTGGAGTTAAAAAAACCACCCATATACAGTGTATTTTTACCAGTCCCTTCCTACCTCAGCTGACCCCCACTGACACAGAAGTGGGGTTAACAGTAATACTTTGTGAGATGTTGTTTCTCCATGTGCTGTGCAGCTTATCTGGATCCTACGTCAAGTTGCTGTTTGATGTAGGGCTGCAGAGATGCCACAGACAGGCTGCCATGGAAACATTTGTTTTCATTCACTGGTGGCCTGCATGATAAGAAAGTCTGAGTGGTACAGGAATGACGAAAGAGTATAAATTACCAAAGGCCTCAGACAGCTAAGCCTTTCAAAATTAAATCTAATTATTTTACCATTTATTTAGACAGATCATGTTACAGCTTTCTGCCCTCACATTGTGAGTGACAGCATGTATATGTTTAGAGCCAGAAACAAAGACAGATTCAAACTTGTTTTAGGAAGACACCTTAAATTAGGCTATGTGTAATGGAGAGCATGACAGCTTGTTCCACTTGCATCTTTTAATTAAAATGCAGTGGTCTAGATAATGGAAAATTGAGATGGGGCAGATAAGGACAAGAAAAGAAATAAATCCTAGAAAAGAATATAATTGTACTACAGCATTTGAAAACTCCGACTCAGAGCTGAAGAAACCCAGAAATAAGTTATTTTTACTTGAATCTTAGGAAAAACTTGAACTAGTGTTCATTGCCTTTTTTAAGGTTAAATGAAATTAATTTGCAGTCTTGTATCTTGTTTTTTCCTTAGCCCTTCAAACCAACGAATGCAAAGCATAGGTCTAGCTTCCTTAAAAGACAAATCTTCAGCTACCACTTTGAAGTGCAGTTTTGGCCACAGCTCTGGCCTTGGATGCTTTGACAATCAACATTTCTGAGTCTGATGCTGGCTGGGAGAGCACAATGAACAACTCAAGAACCACTGGCAGCAGGGGTGGACACCGAGGTGGAAACCACCCCGCTGTGTCCCTTTGAATGGACTGCATCAACTCCTGTGATCCAGCACCCCGCAGAAATCTCCGGGTTCTCATGACTAGGGAGAAACACACAGTCGCCCTGAGGCTGTTTTTCTTGGCAGAGTACCGGGACAAGGCTGATGTACAAATGCCTCTTCTCTAACAGCTTTCCCTGGGGAGGGAAAGCACCATTTGGTGGCCATCCCACCTTGGAAAGGAATCCCCCCTCTGAAATAAGGCTGCCACTACCATCTGCAGGCTTTTGGACAAGAGCAGCATCAGGGGCACAAATGGTAACACTGGTGGTTTATGGTTTTGGAGAAGGATGAATGAACAGGTTGGGTTACCTCCTTAACCTGATTTTGGCTTGTAATGTGTTACTGCATGAAAGACTTTCTGGGTCAGGACAGATAGAGCACACAGGCAGTAACACTGCAGGGCCTCAAGGGAAAGCTTTTACCTGGTATTTGCTTAAGATCCTTTCACTGAATGGAGACTACATTAGATGACCCCCTGTTAACCTCAGCTTTGAAGTTAGCTCCACTACACTTTTCCTCATACATCTCATACAACATGAAAAACCCCCAGTGTCCCAAATGCAAAGCACTGAATGTGAGAGAGACTGAAAGATACAGCAGCAGACAGTGAAGATGCTCAGCATTAAATATGGAATAAGAAAGAGGGGCTTCTGAAACAAAGGACAGCAAGGGCATAATGGATTAACCAAACTTGCCTCAAAAGTGTCTCAATCTGTGAGTACGTGCCACGTTGGCTGCCAGGTCATTAACAGGATGAACACATAATTGATAAGCTGCAGGTTGCGCTCTACTGGAGAGCAATAAGCTCCTTTAAATTACATTAATATTTAACATACATAAAAAGCATTTGTCATTTGCAAAGCACTTTATAGAGTAACTGATGGATTCTATAATGATCCCAGACTCCCAGACTAGGGAATGCAGCTGTGGAGAGATAAATACCTGGCCTGCATCCAAATCAAGATTCACTGACAGAGCTATTATTCTAGCTCAAAATTAGGTTTCTAAGTTTCTGGTCCTTCTAGATTACATTGCTTTGTAGCCTTCAGTAGGTAGAAGCATGATACACAGAGAGCAGAAAGAAAGGAGCTGACAACACAGGATGACATTTCTGACTCACATGTAAAAACTGTCACATCCCTACCTTGGGTCACTGTCTACTCTGAAAGATGCAGTTATGTGGGTTGAACACAAGGAATGGAAGTGTTAAATATCTGATTGCCATGTTGACTCTCCCTCTCCCTTTTCTTTTAAAGAATCAGTCTTGGAGAATTTACTGACCTCCATTATTTGTTGGGTGCTTTAGTATACTTTATATTATATGTATATATATATATATATATTTATATATTTAAAGAACTGAGATTAACTCATTTGCTTACAACATGGTGATAATAACACCAAGGGGGTGGGTTCAATCCCTGAATTGGCCATTCACTTAAGAGATGGACTTAATGATCCTTGTGGGTCCCTTCTGACTCATAATAGTATGTGATTCTGTGAAAACTGGATGGCTTTGTGTGCTGCTGATAGAGAATAATATATATACACACACATATTTATGTATGTATGTATGCTTATGCATATATATTCCCCCCCCCCCTTTTATACAGTGAATTCACTTGAAGGTGATCCTTAAAATACAATAGATACAATAGACTGTTTCTCATGCTGCAGCATTGAGCTTCTGTGTAACTGACACAGAACTTTATTACCCAAAACTTCTGTAGAACTTCACCTTCAGCCTCCTACACGACTTCCTGAGATGTCTTCTGAGACAGACCCTCAGTTTCCGTGCCCTACTAACTCCCTTTGTGAATACTTCTTTACTCTGGAGAAAAAATCACAGCTAAAGTCACATCATTTGTCTTGGCTGGACTCAGCATCCTTTTGCTGTAGCTAAACTTTATGAGCAAAGGAGACAGAGTTCCTTTGAATCTACCAAGAATCCCCATGGGCTAGACTGGGCTGTGCCAGAGAGGCACCTGCAGTTGTATTATCAATACATAAAACACACTGAAAATACTACCTAGGAAGGATGCAAAGTCTGAATCACACCGTTTAAGGTATGCAAATTTATGCACCACTCCAGCTGCACTCGCTGCCTGAAATATTTGTTCCTCCTAACTAACTTTGTTTCAATGCACCCCGTGGTCTGCTCATCATCATCGCCTTGCAGCTTTGTCATTTGAAAATTCATCCTTTTAGGAGCTCTATTCTCATCAATATTACATTCTGCCTGGGAAGCCTGATCATCTTAGAAGCAGATAAAATGATTACTGATGACAGTCAATACAACTTGAAAATATTTCAGCAATGTAAGTAGAAAAAAATCATACAAAACTTATATTGGACATTATTCAAGAGCTATTCAGAACTTGCAAAGCAGAGAAATCTGAAAAGCAATAAAACATGATGGCTTCCATATGCCAGCATTTTGACACTTCAAGAGAACTCAAGTTTAGTGAAAGAGTGAAACTTCCTATAAAAAGTATTATTCACAGTATTTTTTTTTTGCATAAGTGGAAATCTAACATAACAAATCTCCCTTTCGACTCTATCTTAGATTCCGATAAAGCTCAGCCTGCTAGACAAGATTTCCATAGAAATCTTATTTGGTAAGATTTGCTTGATTGTATTCCAAAAAGTGACTCACATTTTACAAGCAAGTGGCAAAAGCTAAAACGAGTTGACTCTTTCCATCAAAGCCAGTATGAGTCATTCCTCCAGCTTAATGGCCCCCACACTATCCCTGAGTGACAAAACTGAGATTGCAGGTCAAGAAATGACCATTTAATAGTCACCAAGGATGTGTCCTGATAGCTAGTCCTAGACTGAAGGAAACAACATGGGACTTGGCCACTGAAATCAAAAGATACCCAACCACATCTTTGGCTAATTTGCTCTATGAGTAGTAAAATACCAGCTTCTGTTTGCAGCTCACTCCTAGCATCACAACATTTGACCCAAAGTGTGATTCCAGGGTAAATAAAAATCATTAAGGTTTTTCCTCACCTGCCACTTTCCAAAGCACTGAAAATGAGAGCAGCTGAAGGACAAATGGTCTGACTGCAACGTGATAGTAAAGATGCCATGATTTGGCTCCCAGTCAGGTATTCCTTTTCTCCACCCTTTCTCCTTCTCCATGCTCCTGTAGATTTGCCTTTCAGGCCTGCAGATTATTTCATCTCTTTATACTCTCCTGCTCTCCCCAGGTGGCTTTTCTTCTGTGGAACCCCACAGTCACCCAAAGGATGGCTGGCTTAGCTAGGTCCTCCAAGGCACATCCTTCCTCTGCAGCCACTGCTTGTCTGGTCAGGTACAGCCTTGTCTTGTGTCTTGTGTGCATGACCTTCTGACCTAAAACAGGACAGGCTGGTCCATTGCCAAAAAATCACCTTGATGACAATGACTGAATGGAGAAAGGGTGCACCCTGGGATGCTGAATTTTCTCAGAGACGCTAAATGTGCTCACTCTTTGCTTTTCTGGGGCCTTCTGGAGTTGAAGGCATCCTCTTAGCATGGGTCTGCTCACAGGCACAGACTGGCTTTTAAGTGACAGCAAAGACCATCCCCCCCAAATGTAGGCTCCTGTCAGAGTCCCAGCAGTGAAGACAAGCTTCCTTACAGAAAAATCACAGCATCTTTTTGCCAGTAACATTCAGACAGAGTTATGATTCACAGACATCATGGAAAAGCACACAAAACTCTCCATTCTCACTGCTATTTGTGCCTGACATTTCCCCGCTTGCCCAGGGTGTCTCTCATGCCCACAGTAATCTCACAATAGTCAGAATTACTGTATGGACAATGACTCAATGCAAGACTCAACTCAGGAAAGTACCAAGGAAAAGAAAAGCCCAGTGAGATCAAATTCCTTCTTTGTTTATGGGCTTTGTTGCCCATACTTTGTTTTCTGCATTCTGCTTGGCATGTGCCAACAGAAAATTAATTCAGAGACTCTGGCTGTTTCAGGGAGTGCTCAGAATCCCTCACCTAGCTCAAATCTGTGCACCGTCTTCAACAACCTCCACAGAAAACAATGAAAGTATCTCTGCTTGGCACGGCTGAAACATCATGCCATTCATCCTTTTTCTTACATTAGAAATACAATTTTCACCATTTATCTCCTGACCGGATGAAAAAAAAGACAACAAAAATCCATTTACCTCCACTTCACACGCATATTCCGATCCATCCAGGAGCGTCACTTTGCATTGCATATTTTTCGGTTTCTTGGCGATCTTTAGAGGAGACTTGGAAAGTTTGCTAGATGAAGATTTTTGAGAGAGCTTGTCGTCCTCTAGCTGCTGATATTCCAGCTGTTTTGCACTCGCAGCAGCAAACTCCTGTTCTTTCTCTGTGGCCTAAAAAAGAGAAAGAAAAATATTTTTTAAAGTAAGATAAACCAATCATGCCCTGCAGTTCACTGTACATGCTGCACCCAAGCAGCATGTACAGTGAACTGCATTTAAGTGAACCTTTTTTGGGGCTTGGACAAGAAAGCCCCTGATGATTTCCCATATTCCTTCCAGCCCTCCCTACTCCCTCCAAAAGGTACAGAATACCCCTGAAGGAGGGGCATTCCTGAAAATATTTTAAGGCTTCTACTTTTTCCACAGGTACAAAACCCACTTGGGCTTCTTGGTACTTGGGTACTTGGTTTATTTTTCGGTGTTTTGGAAATACTGAGTAATCAGTAAATTTTGCTGATAAACAGATACTCCTACACTTTCTTTATATTACTTTGAAGTCCTGTACCTGTTAAATCATATGATGCTTCCATGGTGTCATATGGAACAGGAATGCACCGTGAAGTTTGCACTAATTTTGATGTCAGTGGGAAAACAGTCCCTGAATGAGGGCGTGGATCCCTCCTGAACAGTATGAATTCGTAAGGGGATGCTGACATCCCCGGGAGAGTGAAATGCTTCCCCAAGCACCCAAACAAAGGGTTAAGAAAACGTGACAGAAGTGAGGGGCCAAACAACTTTAATGTGCAGCCAGCTGGCAAAATGGACAGGATGAGAGGATGGATTTTGCTCTCTGCTGATGCCCAGTAAGTCTCTCAAGCTGGAGAGAAGTAGGTGCTATTTGAAGGAAAAATATACAGCAGGGAAGAGGGGCAAGAAGTCAATGACCACGGTTGCTTTTGCTCAGGTTTATCTGAGGGTCAGGTTGTTTGAAGTTACCGTCATGCAGCACAGCCCACAGTCCTCTCCACAGCCAGAACAGCTCTACAGCATTTCACCCTTCCTAGCAACAGCACTGTGCTGCAGTCATTACCCTTCTCATCAGTTATATCCCTGATAGACTCCAAACAAAACCTTAACAGGAATGCTGTAATACATCAGCTAAAGCTTAAGTTAAATAAAAACATCTTTCTCTTATCTCACTACAAAGCAAAAAACCCGAACTTCCTCTGGCTCTGAATTATTTCAGTGTAAATAAGCAACAAGCATTAGTGGAAATACAATGTAAATTAATCCTGGAAGTCTGTTTCCATTCCTTGTATATAATAAACCTTTATGAGAATAGAGCAAATCCATCCAAAGGCTTTAAGCTGCTTTGAGACCAGAACAATGTTGCATCATATAACCTGAAACACTAGTGTACTTCTAAATCAGGGGTACTGTCCTTGAATGATTTCATAAACAAATTTAAGTTTCTCCTCTGCCTTCTGACAATGGGGGAAAAGGACAATTTGGAGCTGGCTGTGATCCCTACAGTGTCAGCTCCCACCAAAGCCCACAAATTACAAAGAGGTGTGGCAAGACCTCACAGTCCTGCTTTCCCTGCAAGGAGGACACAGCAAGACTCCAGGGTTTTCCTGGATGGAGAAACTGGAAGAAAGTGGTGCAAGAGCTGCTTTCAAAATCTATTGCATCCCCTGGGCCATGAATGTTCTTCCTCAGGAGAAGCCTAGTGACAGACATCTCTTCCCCCATGTAGCTCCAGCACAAGAGGAATTCCTCCTTCCAGCAGCTAGACATCAGCTCTGTGCTTGGATGTCAAGGTCCTTGCATACCTTGAAAACTGGTGGGAGATGAAGGCACAGTGTATGTAAGTGGATCAGCTTTTTTCTGAGCATTTAACACTCACAACAGCTGTGATGAAGAGAGAGAGTCCCCCTGGGCTCACAGCAAGGCTCGAGGCCAGTTAGCCTTCTACCACATCTGCAGCCAGCTGGCAAGTGGTCCAGCCTTGTGCAGTGAGAAATATACAACACTGAAGATGCCTCCTGCTTGGGCCTCTGCACAGAACTGCATTGCTGCTGGTGGGCAGAGAGGCTGTGATGATTTCTGTATGTTTTTTCAAAAGAAATCTGCCAGGAAAGGTGCACATGCATATATGTGGGTAAAAATGCACTGTCTTATCGAGTGGCTCATTACATTCCTCAAGTGAGAGTCAGCACTGTGCTCCAACAAAAACCAACCAGCAAAATACCCCAGCATGGAACTTATCTCTTTCAAGAAAACAGAAAAGCTGCTTGAGAAAAAAATCCACATGGACACCCATTATCCATTTAAACCTTAGAACCATACTCAACCTGCAAGCAATTTATGTGAATCCCAATGGACTAGTCATTATTTTCCTTTATAAAGACACTCAGTATATCAAGACTACTGCAGAGTTTTGCTTATTTATAATCATTAAAAAATATTACTGAGGTTATTTTGTTTGTTAAGGTTCCCATCTACATTAACATCAGGGGAATGTGTCTAGGTTAAAATCATACAAAAGGTTTTCCTCTCATTTGTCTGGAGAACAAAACATGCCAAGAACTATTAGAGAAGATTCCTCCAAACTATACTGACATGTTCAGGCATTGAGGTACTTTCAGACTGTATTAAGTCTCCTCTCCCTAAAGAAACCTGACATCCTGGAATCTAGGAAAAAAAAATGGCCAATGAAAGACCAATGTACACAGTGAATTATTTTGTACTCTGCAAGCATAGCTTCATTTTCTCCTAAATTCTTCTTCAAGGTATTTCTGTGGGTTTTTTTTTTTTTTTGTAGTTTCTGTGCTCTGTTTTTGCAGTATTTTTGAAGTGTTGTGGACTAAATTATAATGCAGCAGAAGTTGCTTCAGGGTTTGCATTTTTTGAGTATAATCTCTCTCAGGTATGACAGAGTATGTTCAAGTCCTTCTAAAGCTGGGCCTCCTCTCAAAGGATGCATCTGGAGCCATGGGATTCAGCAGTAATGATCTTGGATGTTTTACAGCTTCTCACTGGGGTATGAAATGATATTGCCACACTTGCAAAACACATTAATCCCATCTACTTATGGTACTTGCTCAGAAACTTTGGTGCCCAACCTAGTGTGACGTCGCCTTCTCTTTTTCAAAGAGATAGGAAGGCAGGCAGAAAGTGAGGTCCCATTACACCTCATATGAAGGACTCATTTCTCTAATGCCTGTTAATCTCAATATGAAAAGGTTATTCAGCTACATTAAAATGTGGGGGGGGGGGGGGGGGGGGGGGTTATGTGCACAAGATGCCGAAATTACTGTAATGGATTGGTAACTTAAATCTTCCTTTCCAAGGTTCTCTCATACAAGCAAGAGCAGAAATCCACTCCCTCAATGCAGTTACGACAGCAAGAGAGACAATAAGATCCTTCAGTTTTTGGCTTTTTAATGACACTATTGCAAACAGCTTTGTCTCTTAGTGCTGCATTTAAATGTTCCTTTCCTGAGATACAGACACTCAAGCCACTACAAAATACACTGGGCCTATCAGTGCAGTTGGACTTGGCAGTCTGCTTACAGTATGGACATTTGAATTCAGTCTGGCAATCTCAGCAGGAAGGTGTCACATATCCCTTTCACTAACCCAGTTCTTCCATCTTGCCTTCTACAAAAACCAGCTCACTGGTGATCTCTGGGGAAAAAAAGGGAACATGCAGCACATGAGAGCACCCCACACCTCTAAACACACAGCGGGCATTAGGTTTTTTGTGTGTGTGTGATTATTTTGGGGTTGGGATTATTTTGTAGTTTGGGGTTCTTTGTTGTTGTTGCTGTTATTTGTTTTACATTTTTAACATGAAGAGAAACTTGAAGTGGAAAGATTACTGAAGGTGTCTGGAAAAACATCTACATAAATAATAATAAAACTTATGCCTAAGACTGGTAGAATTGCACTTTTAATCAATGACCAGTTTATTCAACACCTATCTCTTTTGGACGAACAGTTCTGCTTCTTTCCCCCAAACTAATTACAGGAAATTTCTGATCTATTTGAAAGACCAAAATTGCTTTGCCAGCATTGTCTACCCCAACCAAGGAAAAGCACACTTCAAACAGCCAGAATTTTTAAAAGGGTGGAGAAGAGGAGCTAGACTGGCTTATTCCACTCTCCAAAGGTAAATGTGATCAGATGAGGGTCATAACCTGATGGAGCTAAGGGAAGTGATTTGCAGGTACCTCATTAATTGTGTGTCACTTACCCATGAAAAAAAATGCCTGTTAATCCTATTGACTGGAAATTATTAACGGAAAGAAGAAAGCAGCTTCCGCAAATTTAATAAGTACAACAATGAACTAAATGGAAAAGCATGCAATAGCTCTTCTGAAACCTATTACATGAATAGCTCAAGTAATTACAATGCAGTCATTTCAGACCCACGAGAAACTTTAGGGACCACAGATTCTTCATGGCTCACACATCAGATAAGCAAGCATGAAATCAGTGTTCAGCAGGTGTCAAAAGAAATGAGCTCTAAAAACATTTTCAGCTTCATAAAAACTGACACTGTTTGCTATCTAATGCAAATGCAAGGTCGAAGATATTTCCTGCTTAGCTAATGAGACTGCCCTCCTATTTAAGCACTGGGGGCAGAAACGCCTGCCGTGAATTTAAAACCATTATTCTGCACGAGAACTATTTTCCCTTAAACACGAAAGACCAACCAGCCCTGATCTACAGCACGGCATCAAACACCCCTCCACGCGTTCCTGGATATATATTTGCCCTCCCAGCATGCCAGGCTGGTTATTCCCCGGGAGCAGTGGGTGGGGGCCCGGCCAGCTGCGTGCAGCGAGCGTGTGTGCAGGGGCTGCCTTACCTGCTCCTTTCTCACGGGCGTGCTGTGCGCTGCCACGGCCGAGAACTGCTCGAGCGCGGTCTGGTGCTCCTCGCTCGGCTGCTGCTGCGGCTGCTGCTGCGGCTGCTGCTGCTGCTCCTGCGGCTGGGTCTCTGCCGCCCCTTCCTGCGCAGGGCTCTCCTCCTGATCCTGCTCTTTATCCTTGGACTCGGAGTCTGATCCCGATTCTGTAGTCATGGTTGGTTATTCTGCAAGACAAGGTGAGCACACCTACTGAGTACAATCTCACAGCTGTGAATTTGTAAGCTAGGCATAATATGAAGAAAGATCAGAAAGTTTTGGTCTTAATATCCTCAGCCTTTTAAACTTCAGTGCCTATCACACTGGCCCAACCAGGATCCCTAGGAAAGCTTCCCTGGTGCAAAAGACTAGCTCTAAATGCATCCATACTCTAGGGAAAAAAACATGTTGCCAAAAAATCTTATTCTACATAGTAATACACAGACATAATAGGACTCATATGCAAGTTAAATACAGAATAAATATTTCCTAATTCCTAAAGGGAGAGTAACACATTGGGCCTTAAATCTAACAAAACCCAGTGGAGCATGGGTTTCTAAACCATGTGGAACCTTGAAACATTGAATCTTTCATCCTTTACACTGAAGTCAACGTGACTTGAACTCCTCAACATCTGCATTCCCTTTTGGAAATGTACTCAAGTACTTTCGATGCTTCCAAGCAATAGTTGAACTAGATGATCTAAGAGGTCTTTTCCAACCTAAAAGATTTTATGATTCTATGCATACTAGAAACGTCTGAAATGGGCCCAGCAACAGCAAACACACACTTGCCCCTAAACCCAGTTCTGTCCTTCCCAGTTCAATTCATCTACACTTCTGTCATTTCTTTCTAAGTGCTACAGCATCTAAAAGAAAAATAAAGACTTCCATTATGTCATTCTAAGTGTTAGATTTAAAATGAAGGTGATACAACTTTTATTGAATGTGAAAAGTCTGTTTGTACTTAACTTTGTCCAGTAATAAATCAAAATGAAAATATTAGAAACATTCATTCAAAATTTTAACTACTTCAATTAAATAGTTTTGTTGCAAATCTGTAGTTAGCACCCAATTCTTAAACTAAATATTCGCAAATCCCAACATTAAAAAAAATACTGTGCTTTTTTATCAAAACAAGGATTTGAAAAAAACAGACTCTGCATCAGTTCAGCAAAGGGAGTGTGCTTTTATGTTTGTTACTCATATGTTCTCAGACCTCACAAACTTATTCTTGAATAGTTTGCTACTAAGCAACTTGAAGGCAAACCAGTCTGCTGCAATCTATTTCTGTTAGTCATCAGAACATGATTTCTTTAACCTGGTAACCATGCCTACTGTGTAATTATAGGTGATTCCACAAAACAGACATCTGCTAATTCACTTGCTAGGAAGTCACTATGAAATCCTAGCATACACTACAATGCTTACTAGTAGAAGCAAGTTTATTATAGAACATAAGAAAAGTACAAACCTTTCTCTTTTTCTTCACTTAAATGTTTGATAAGCTAAATTGCTTGACAGAAAATATTTTAAACGAGGCCAATTACTATTTTCAAACTCACTTGTGTATTCTGCACTTTCAAGGCTAAGCTCTCCAGGGAACTCACGTCTCTGCAGAGCAGAGCAAGTCACAGCATTCCGCCTGTGCTCAGCTCCTGTGTGTGAGGAGGGGGGTGCATGTTCCCACCCCCTGCCAGCCAAAACAGAACTAGAAAGCATACATGGCAGATTTATGCTTCAGGCCACGTTTTCAAGGTACTAACATGTGACACACTTGTTTAGAAACACATCGTAAATTTTTACACTCAAACTGGCACAACTGTATGAAAAAATACTTTTCAAAACGTGTTATTTAACAAATTGTCTTTAGCATCTATGAACAGCAATAATTAATTTGGGTCTTAAAATGTGACAGCAAGAAAGGCATTCATTTAATCAAACTTCAGCTGTCCATATCTGAGATGGTCACTTTAAATGCAGAGCAGAAAAACAGACGTTTCAGAGAGGGATTCATCTGACCTATTTTAAATTCCTGCTTTAAGCTGAGATAAATCACATACTAGAGTGACTTCAACTTGCTACGAAGGAAGCCTTAACAAGTTCCTCCAATGTAGATCACAATCCTCCCATCCTCCGTGTTCAATTCTCCTAAGCCATTCTTTTTTGTATGCTTTAAACATTAAATTGAACAATAATGTTAATCTCTCAGAGTTTTGCTTTACCCATCTGTCAAGTATGGAAGAAACACTTCTTCATCTGACACTCATTATATCTGCCTTGCTTTAAAAGCACCCAGATCTCCTCAAATGTCTCAAGTTTGCCCGTGCCCACCCCCACTCCACCCTGTTTTGTACAAGTGTTTGAGGATATGAAATGCAAATTAATCAAATTATTATTTCAATAAACTCAAACTATGTGTTCAGTTTTCTTTTCCAGAAACTATGAATTAGGAAGTTACCAAAACCTAATGTACAGCTGCAAAAAATCATTGCTCAAACAATACAAAAGAGCACCTATGACCAATATAAAGAGTAATGCATGTAGTAAGTTGTAATACTATTCCCCCCACCTTGATATTACTTAGAGCAATGTAAAAAAAAAGTAACTATCATACTTGCTGTTTTATTATTCTCTATAGAATCAGATTGCCAGCCAATACTGACCAAAGGCCTGTCTTCCTTCAGCTGCCATCATCATATCTCTGAAAGCTCATTTTTGAACCCTGTGTACCTTATTTCCTAATGAACATTTGTATCCTGTCTATTTGCAAGCATGGAAACAGACATTTAAATTAGCCCCATAAAACACAATTTCATGTAGAATGAAATGTAAACAAGTTTTACTTCTCTTGACAGTTATAATTTTAAATCTCAGGGAACAACAAATGTGGTTCTTACATTCTTCTGGGACATTCCTGCATGAAGTGTAGCCTCACAATATTGAGTTACTCTCTAGGAGTAACTGGCTTTCTCTCCAGTTCCATGAGTTCTTGCTGGCTTTAAGAGTGCTTTATTAGAATACTTGGTGTGCTTTATCAAATCTTTCAGTCTAAGAGATTCCCTGGATACAATATTACTATCATTAGTCAGACAGCAGATGGATTTAATTAACCCAAGGTTGCCCATTTCCAAATGTCTTTATTTCCCCATGCATGCAACACGTTTAATAACAAATACTGAGAACAAAATCCTCCTCACACTGTTCTCTTCCAGGTGTAAATAGAAGCAAAGCAAACATTGCAAATACCATTTCTTACAGACTCCTCAGATGAGAGTATTGTTAAGATTTATCTCTTTCCATCTAGCACAGGTTGAAAATACCTAAATTACAAGGCAGAAAACAACATTCCTCCCTCAGTCCAAACCAATAAGTTGTTTTGCCTTCCTCAGCAAACAGCTGCTTATCCACATGAACTCTGACAGCATTTCATTTGTTATAAGTAGCACAACAATCCTCCTAGGAAGAGGTAATTTCACTTATTGAAAGAAATAACAGTAATCTTCAGAAATTTACCAACATAAATATTGCTCTACCTTTGTTTATATGCAGCAAACTTGACAGAATAGCTGGTAGTGCCTAAACATTTATTGAGCACGCAGCTGGCTGAGAATTTCTTATTCTCATTTGATTAATTTATTTACTATAACTGGCTACGTACCAAAAGCATGACTTTTAATGTGAATTTCAGCACAGGAAGAAAGAAAACACTCAAGTTCCTTAAACTTTTTCTGTTGCCAGCACAGTCTCTGTATCAAATTCCCCTTTCCAGCAAACAGAAAACAAAGCAATGAAGAGAAACTGGGAGCACTACTTTATACAAATGAGGTAATACTATGCAAGCCAGATGTGCTCTTGGACAGCTAGGCTTTGGCTTACAACCCAGTATTCAAAGATTCCAAAAGATTAGCTGAGTCCAAACTTAACACAGATGCTGCTATCACTGGATAGTCTCAGGCAAAAGTACATTTGGCTGCAGAATGAAAATCAGAATGAAAATTAAGTCTTTTAAATAAAGGGAGGGATAGGGGGGAGAGGGGAAGCCCAAAACTAACTTATTTTAATCTGCTACCAAAAATTTAAGTTAAAAATGTATGTACTTTCAGCAGTGTAAAATAAAAAGTACCAGCAAAATATTAAAATGTCAGTGTTTTAGTGCTGCTGACAACAGGTAAGGGAGTATAGATATTAATATACTATCAGAGTATTATAACACAACTTCAAAAAATCAAAAAGGCATTCTATAATAATTTTATACATAATGTGGACCAAATCACAGAAAATAAATATTTTCCTACCCTCACACTACATGAAGATATTACATATGGACTATAAAATCTGCAAACCACTTATGCAAAACCCCTACATCCCACAACCTGACACAACACCTAGACCTTCTTTCCTTCAGCTACCAACCTATTGCAGCTTGGGAGATTCCCTTTTCCATTACCAATTACTCGCTATAGACTTAGAGAACATAATTTACTTTTCAGGATAAGGGAACCAAAACCACATTGTCCTCCGTGTCATCTGGTCCCCTGCAGCAAGTGACAGCCCCAATCTACTGTATAACTTCATACATTCAAAAACTTGACACTCTACCTCTCGTTTTCAGAGCACAGACCTTCTGGGCTGCTTCTACAGAGCAACAAAATTCACAGCTAATTGACAGCAGAGCCCACAGTTTAATTAATGCTGCAGTCATTAATAAACCTTTATTTATGTATACATACATGCTAGTGAAAATATCTTCTATATTAAGCAAATGGAAGTCGCATTAGACAAGAAACTGCAAATTAATTCCGAATAAATTGTGATGTAATGAGAAAACAAAATTGAACCAAGTATAATTAAATGAACTATACATAGTCACTATTTCCTGTAATGCACGGATTAATGATTTACATTTAAATGCTTCTTTGATCTAATTAATTCTCTTTGTAGAAAGTTCTCCTTCAATTACAGTAATTCTTGAAAATTGTTATAAATCTTTGCAAAGGTCCAAATTTGGAAATTATGTAACAAAATAATGATTCCATACTTCAAAAATAATGTTCTGCATAATGAGGGACATATTTATC
This sequence comes from Cettia cetti, assembly GCA_013401135.1. Lineage (NCBI taxonomy): Eukaryota > Metazoa > Chordata > Aves > Passeriformes > Sylviidae > Cettia > Cettia cetti. Next base: position 10,212 of record VZUI01035108.1, on the reverse strand, counting down.
CAATAACGATGAGATGCTGATGAGAAGAGCATATGGAGAACAATATTGCTGCAATGAGCAGTGACAGAAATGCCAATATATGTTTCAAGAAAAGAATATACACCAGAATGCCGACTTCTAAGCTTGAAATATAAACTGTTTCCATCAAACTGCCTGAACCTCAGCTCTCTTCATTCCAGTTGGGTTCCTTTTTAGGAAAACAATAATTTTCTGTTGATCCTCTTTAATGTGGATGAGTTTCACTCTCACAAGCAGGAGGCACCCAAGCCACAAACACCTGGCACAGGGTCCCCAAGAGTTGAAACCAGCTCTTTCTTGACCCACCACCAGTGCCAGCAGCAAGTGGAAGCCTCACAGAGGAGGCACTTCCCTGGCATTAGAGTTACCTCAGTGGACATCAAAAAGCCAAAATGATGTGAGATGTGTCCTGAATGGACATGGGTGGGAACAAATCGGGCCACTGGATGCCCCCTCCCAACCACATGCTCCTGTCACCTTTCTCATGCTGGCACCAGTGTGATTTTGGGGGCCTGGTGGCTCAGCTGGGAGGGCTGGACCTCCCCAGGATGGGGAGGGGGAAGCAACAACCCTCCTTTGGGAACTGATGGGTACCCCATCTGTCTGACATGGCTGTGAGTCTCCAGCCCAGCAAGTACAACCCTTATGCTTCAATGCCCAAAACACACTGGCTGAGAGCTCACTGTTGCATCTTAAATGTACACAAAATAAGCACAAACCCACTAGACTCAGCACATTAAAAAACAAAACCAAACAAAAAAACCCATGGAAATAAAGTCAACAAAGTAATAACAGAAGAGACAAGAGGAAAACCAATGGAGAAGGGTGCTAAGCACCTGGATGATGCCATTGTGCCAGCAGAGAATGCTCCAGGCTAAATGACTTAACAGAAGTGGTGGCAGAGGACAAAGGCCCAAGCACAGATGCAGGAGAGAGACAGCAAGGAGGGCATGAGGTGTTAATAAGCAATGATAAAAAAAGCTGGTTTGAGGTGTTGCAAGGCAAAGCATGATTTAAAATATTTGTTTGGCCTTCAGGGAAGGTGCATGATACAGATTTCTTTAAAGTTTCTTGATGAAGATGAAAGGAAAACCAGAGGCAACATCTAAGGAAAGAGTAACATAATCTGGAGGAGATGGAACCTTAAAACCACCAGACACACCTTTCAAAGGGGACAAAAAGGAAACTGCAGGCATGAGTTACCTGTCAGGACCCAAAACTCCCTCATCCCAGGCACACACGCATGCCTTGGCAGCACCAGCACAAAATGAATATGAAGCTGAGTGTTTCTGGAGAAACTTCACCTAGCAAGTCTGGGGACAGAAACTGACAGAAGCTTTGAAAGGACCTGGGAGGTGGAGCAATATATCAAAGAGGGATTGTACACCAAAACAGAACGAGACACACATGACTCAGGGATGAACATAAAGGAGAAATGAAGACCAGGATGCCAAGTGACTCGGAATTAACCAACAGATGTGGCAAACAATAAGAAGAGAGTCCCTACAAATACATTAGAAGGAAAACCTGGCCTGTTGCAAAACATGAGAAAGGCTGAATTCTCCAGTGCCTCAGTTACCAGAAGCTATCTGGGACCAGATAATGGGGGCATATTTCACTTGACACACAGGATGTGCAAGTTCAGGTTGGATGGAGTAAGGGAAGAACAGAGCAAATACATCTCTCAGCCAAGTGGTTTTAAGACAGCAGGAGCACCGAAAGTGTCCCTACAGTGCTTAGGGAACTACCATCAATCATCTTTAAACCATTAACCACTGCTATGCAGATGCCAGAGAGGCCAGGTAAGATCTAAAAGAAATGAAAGGACCAAGCACGGCACCCAGTCTAACAAAGGGAAGTGGGAGCAAAAAAGCCAGAGTACTTCTAATACCAAAGTTACTGCAGCATGCTCCTAAAGGATTTCTAATCCTGTAAGAATAATGAGATTACGAACAAGACACAACAAATGGCCAACATGAATGTATCAAAAAGTCACGTCAAACTAGAGTAATGCCTCTCTCGCTCTCTCTGACAGGGCATCTGTCCCAGCTGATAAAAAGGAAGTAGAGTAGTACAGATGACAAAGCCTATGTTTAGAAAGGCTTTTAAAACAGCCCCATGTGACTTTTTCATGAGTGAACTACAGAAATAGCTTACATTATCCAAAAAAAAAAAAAAAAAAAAAAAAAAAAGAAGGGCAGGAAGCAGAAAGGTGTACAAGTGATTAAAAAACCCCAAACCCTAGCCTACAAAGTTATCAGCACCATGATGACAACCTGTGAAAACTTATTGATTTCAGGAATCACAGCTATTTGAGGGCCAGTGGAAGATGGGAGAGTGCCTGATCCATGCTCAGTATCACACTGATGAGGCTGGGATACACCACTGGCATCCTCACCTGACTTAAAGAAGAACGAAGCAGTCTGAAAGACAACCACATACGTGTTGAATCTTACTACATCCCTGTAAGGGTAATGGCAGCAGTGGGGACTTCAGAAGTGAAAAGTGATGAGGAAGATGTGGGTTAGGCAGCAGCAATGAAGCAGCATGAGGGTCTGATGGATTTCTGTGGGACATAATGCTGGAGGTGTTCTGCCTTCTGCAGCATCAGGGAGAGATATAGAGCATATGATATTTAAGTTCAGGATTTTTTTTTTTTTTAAATATAAAGAGTGTCAAGAAAGGAGCAGGAAGAACAATAGCAGCTTTAGAAAATCTGACCAGTGGAAAAACATTTAAGGAGCTGGATTTGCTTACCCTGGGAAAGGGAATAGAAAGAGGGGCTGATAAGAGCCTTGCAATACATTCAAGTTTCTTGCAGACAGAAAGTAACCAAGCATTTGCTAACAGTGGAGCAAGAACTTGATTGGCATCAAGTGGGACTAAGAGTAGACAGCATATCAACTATAATGACAGTCAAGAAGAGGTTATCTATAGCTATGTGGAGTCATCACAGGACACTTACATACTGATGAAAAAGCAGCAACAAAATTCTCTGTTTGAAACTTCATAAAGCATAAGATATTAACCTTTTGTCTATTTTGCTACCCCCTCTACTTGGGTTGACAACCCTAAATTCATGAAATGTACATTCACTTCTGTTTCAGAGCACCTGGATGCACAGGGTGACATTTTTATCTCCTGTTTACTTTTAATTTCTATGAATCGATGAAATTACCTGGGTCTATTTTGCTCTCTGAATGGGAGGCTTCACACAGCAGTAAAGCCCAGAATCACTGCCATTTCTGCTGCCCCGCTCGCACGCAGGGTTTAGAAGAGTCTGACTGACCGGGTTCTCTGAAAACACCGGATGACCTTTTGGAGGTCATAACACCTAGAGCACCCAAGGCTACCCTAATTTCTGAACAGGAGAAGAAAAATCAGGCCATCATAACATATTCTGGATAATTTTTTCCTATCCTGCTGATCCAAGCAGTTTTCCCCAGGGGCAAACATAGATTTACCAGTGAAAGAAGGCAACTGCAATTTCACACTAATTTTTCTGTTCAGGTCTCCAAGAATGGGGTGCAGTGGCTGACTGCAAACCTGACAGTTTTTCCTTTCATTAAAAAATTCCCAAGTGCCACCACAAAGAAAACCCAAAAGGTGAAAAGAGAACTCCTGAGAAACACAAAGAACTCCTGCTTATAACAGACTTCGGCAAACTGTCCACTCACAAAAAAGCTTTAATCCATACAAATACTGCATTGCAGGAAGGCAAAGGGAACCAGAAATAATACACAAATAACTTAGTAAATCTGTATAGTGAGAAACAACAGGGAATTACAGGAAGGAGGCAGATGTGAGGAGGAGGAGAAGGAAATGAAAAAATCCATAATGGAGAATACAGCAACATCCCACAGATGTTGGCCATGAGAGAATTGCAGAGAAACACACCCAACTTCACCCCCCATTTCCACATTTCATTGAAAAAAATCTTGGCAAAAACCAAAACTCACAGCAAAACTGCCTGTAGTTTGATTACAACCAATTGATAAACATTTCATTCAGAAACTAAAAAGGCAAGAAACAATCCTCAATGTCACAGGCTGATTTTCTGCAAACAAATGACTTTGATTACTTGGGTTACATTTTTACATGAGGTTTTGACCTTTCTAAATTGCTCTGAAGCCAAATGTTCACATGGGGCTCCCCATGCCCCATTCACTATATAAAAGTTGCATTTAATGCCACAGAAGCCAAGTGTGCTTCAGGCATCACATCATTAAAGTTCATATTCTCTTATATTGACCAGAAAATAGAACCAATTCAAACTTAAAAAGAAAAAAAAAAAAAAAAAGTTGCACGGGGTTGCTGACACATGGCAGGTATGTGCTACATTATCACACTACCCTCAGGCCAAAATACTGTAACACCTGTGAACAATATTTTTTGTTTCATACAGTACCTAAAGAGACTGTGCTCCAGTGCTCCCAAGCCAATGACCTGCCTAACCTCACAGAAACAAGAGAATCAGACCGACAAGGTACAAATCAGAGCACCAAGCCCATCTCCTCCAAGGGCTTCTGACCAGACATTTATCATTCCAGCTCAGGTGATGGAAGAGCCTATGAAGTAAAAGAAAATTTGAACTGTAATTTAAAAACACGATCTCAACTTTTCTAATTTATCTTATTAATTAGAATCCAGCAATGAACCACTTCTTTTTTGCTTTATTTTACTGAACAGTGCTTGAAAAAGTCCCAGAGGTCAGCTCACTGATAAATTAGACCCTTCCTAGCTTATTACTTGCAAAGACAATGTAGCAGTATAATTTTTTGTTTGGATGTTTTTAAGTGACTGGATATTTTTCTCCCATTTTTATGGTTTGGAGGGAATTCACTGCTATGTTTTTAGCCTTCTTTTCCAATTCAGTGTGGTTCAGAGATGGAAGAAAGGAAGAGGGACATTTTGCAGTCAGTTGCCTGATGCCTCTTTCAGCTGGCCACAGCCATTTCCAGTGTCCACCACTGCTCCCTCCCAGCAAGGGAAATCAGCACTGCAGTTGCAAGCTCTGCTCCCAGCTCTCAGCCCTGGCACAGGCTCACAGGCACTGCTGACCTGCAGCACGCTCAGCTGCAGCAGGTTTTCAATAAACCTCCCCAGAACTGAGCATTTTAAAAGCAATTTTAAGGGGGTCATGAATCATTTCTTCTTGATGGCAGACGTCTGACTTGGGTCATGCAAGGCAGAGTGCTTGAGCAATGGCTTCCCCCACAATGTCCCAGAGCAGTGCATGCTCTCCATCACTAGGAGTTCCAGGTGTTCCTTGATGCTGGATTAAAATAAGTGAGAAAATTTTAAAAATTCAGGCAGATGCAAATGGAAGGAAGAAGTCACAGGCAGTGAAAAAAATGCAGAGGAACCACCCTGAATTCATGCTGGGTCCTAGTTAAATAAAGGTAGCTCTGTGTGAAGAGAGCCATCATGCTGAGGCCTGGGGACAAAAATGCTCCTACTTTATCTTCCTCTTTTCCTTTTGTTCTTTCCTATACTAACACTAATTTTACACCCCGTGTTTCAACTTTTGAAGGCACTAAATGGGTCTGATGCAGTAAGACTACTTGATGGTGGGGCACCACAGTGGTTTTCAGTCATAATAGCTTTTGTTTTTCTGAAATGGATTATTCTTTTCATATTTACATTTTAATCTCCTGGGCATTCATGTCAGTTTTGAATACAAAACACATCCTACAATATCAAGTAAAAAACTTTCTTACTATGGAGCCCTGTATCAGGAAACACTAGCTCCCCAAACAAATTAAAATTTTGTCAGCCTAAACAACCAAACCCCTGGCATTAGACAGCTAGGTTTTTATACCTAAACTCTTCTGGGATTTCCACAATCCCCAGAGCTTTAATTACCTGCTACAGATTACAAAAATACTGTACAGTTGGCACCAGCAGCTAGCCCATGACACGTGTACTCCAGGTTACACTGTCACTACAAAAGCATTCTCCAAGCTTCCTCTGAAAATGCAGTTCAACATTTTACCCCGACTCCAAAACTCAAATGCACACACCAGCAGTCAGCCCTAACCCCTCATCGACACCAGCCGTAAAATCATGTGTTGGATGAAAACCAAGATCTGAGGATGGTGTGGGAGCAGGGACTTCTAGGAAGAAATTGATCAGAGTGGAAAGGCACGAACAACACGTGTATTTATGGTGGGTCCAGCATCTGTAGAGTGATCTCACTTAAAATCAGGCAGAAAGCTGGATTCTCTTCCAGAGCCAGTCACATTTTGATTACATGTTTTAGAACCATTTTAGTTACATGTTTCCAAAACAGGGAAGGTCGTTCACACCTCCCAATGCACACTAGTTAAGTCCTAAGGGTCCTTTGCATGATCAGCTCTGCAGGGAATTAAGAGCAAGCTTTCATCGTCTTCACATAACATCCCAGTAAAGCCAAAATCTTTCACCATCTGTGCAGCTATACCAAACTACAAGGATTTGCAGACCAGCATCCAATACAGCTTGACAAAGAAAATAGCTATCTTTAAGAGGCTCTAACCCTTTTTACCTATTAAACCCTGAAATGCTCCACATACAGCTCCATAGTAATTACATTATATACTTTTGACCCAGTGTTATACTGGATTATGCTGTCTCTGAAGATGGATGTCACCAGATCTGGCAATTCCTCTGCAATGTGTATGACCTTCTTGGAGTTCAGACACATAGAAACGACAGCAGCTCAGAGAGGACAGAAGGGGTTGAGGCAATTGGGACAGACAGGTGGCCTAAAGTGTCCCCACAACACAGTGGTCAGAAAAAAAAAACAAAAAAACCTGAGGAAGGAGGCAAATATAAGGAAGATTAATGACCAAAAAAAAAAAAAAAGTAACAAACTTTTTCAGCAGAAAGAGGAAGAAAAGGTCTTTGCAGCTTTTAAATCATTAGGGTTTCAAGAAAGTAAGTCACATAAATCTAGGTTACCCAACAGAAAGTGAGCATTTAAAAAAAAAAAAAAAAAAAAAAAAAAAAAAAATCTGTATCAAGTTGATAATTTAAGAGAAGTGAAGGTAACTAAACTTTCCAAACTCTGCAATTTCCAAACTCTTGAACAAATGACTTTAAAACCTAAATTATTTACTTCCCCACATACTTTTCTTTAAACATACCTTTACAAGTCAATATTTCCATCACTACAACCTACCTTAATTTAAGGGAGAATGCTGCAATTCAGAAACAACATAAGAGACTTTGACACCAGACCCTATTTAGTGTGCTGAGTTTCAAACTTGTTGCATGTGCTAACGAGGTAAGTGCCCAAATCAGTGAAACAAGTCCATGGACAGTGGCTTTTGCCATCCTTCCTCCTGATGTTATGCAAGACCCTATGCAAGACTCTCTGGCCAAGTGACAAAGGACTGCTGTGCATTGCAACTAATGATTATTTTTTATGCCAATCCATTTTCTTCAGTGGCCTTCAGGTCACAGCATTTAAAATTCATTTACATTCCAGACTATATGCTAGTTGGGTTGGGGGAGAAAAAAAAGGTAACTGGGTAACTGTCTCAATCCTTACTGGAAGGATTTACTCAAGAAGGCATTTATAATTTCAAAGTTTAACATATCAAACAACTTTGATACTTAGTGCACAATTCAACATTCTCAGGACCTAATAAACATGTAGGAAATACAGTTACTCCCTAGAGCCTCATAAATGGTGACTCAACAACGACAAGCTTCTCCTAGAGCTATGTCTGATGCTAGATAAACAGCAGAGTCACATTTCACCTCTCTTTCCCCTCTTCTGCTCACTCTGCAGTCTGTTTTCTGTGGGGACACCAAACTCTGTGCCAGTATTCACAGGGCCATTACATCTCAACTAAAAAGTGGATGAGGTAATCCACCCCCACCCTGGATGTCATGAATGCTCCAGGGAAGTGGTCCCCTGCAGCTGGGCTCCAACCCATTCTGCTCTCTGTCACCTTCACTCTGTGCATGTGTTTTACTACAGCTGGGGCCACTGACACTTCACCCTCAAGGAATCATTGCTTCAAAGGTTTGCAAAGAAGGAAGAAACAACTCCTCCCCCAGCTTGAGAATGGCATTAATTATCCCTACAGCAGCAGCCACCACATTTTCTTTGAGAGATACAGACATGCAAACATGCCAAAAGCACCACCACAAAACGAGCACATCAGCTACATAATAGATCTTAACTAGGGAGCTCATCTTGCACACTGACTTCAATGCTCCATGGTCCCCTTCCCAGCCCCCCTTGTCTAAACTCTACCTGACAAATATTTATGTCACCTGATACTAAAATCCCACAGTGCTGAAGTTTACATATTCCCAATAGGCCATTTATTGCAATGGTTCCCTAGCCTTGCTGTTTACAAAAATTTTCCCAAATGTCTGACCTAATTCTTCCCACTTTGAACGTACTGAGTTCTCCTCACCCTGACATCAGTGGATGCATAGCATGGCTGTGCAGCTTGCAGACAGCTGCTGTTTGCCCCTCAGACTACTCTCTCCTCTGCCTCTTCAAGCAAGTCCTATTTTTAGTCCTCTCTCAGGCTCTTTCTTTTGTCTGTTCTCTTTGCCATCAGTTCACCTCTTTCCAGAGCAATAGCGTCCAAACCCTATTTTCAGCTGGAGATCAACTGTCCTAACTGATGGTGAACAGCTTGCAAGGATGGCTTTATGCCTGAAAACAATACTTCTCTTCATACCTCCAGCTAGCAAAGAGTTCAATATTTTCCCTATGTTATGGCAATTATCAACTTATTTTTAACCTTTGATTCATTCATAATCCCACACTGTTTTCTCCAGACTCCTACCTAAGGATCTCCCTAGTGTATAAAAACCACCTTAGCCATATTTTAATCAACAAAAAGTGAGGAAAAAAGCCCCAGTTACTAGCTAGATATTATTTGATTTTTTAAAAATGTTATACTTACAAAGTCCCTTCTCTTTTGTTTGGTACCATTCAAAAAATTAAAGCATTTATTACCATACAAGATCTAGTTTCAGTGATAAGAGTGCACATGATTTATGTTAGAACAACTGCAGTTCCCTGTATCCAAAGTACATGCATGCTACAATACTCTCATATTTATTAAAATATTAGGGAGTGCCAACTGGAAACATTTCCAATTTCACCTACAGTTTCCGTTCACTGACATACTCACTCCAGCCCCTTGACGGGTCGTGGGGGCATTAGAAATTTGGCCAGGCTGACCCCCAGCATGTTTGCTGTAATGGTTTCACAGGAGCTGAGAACACCTCCCAAACAAGGCAGGAACTCAACGTTCTCGTCCACTTTCAAGACCCACAGGGCCATTAAGGCCACCTGAGTGGCATTGCTGGCAGTGTCACAACTTATTAATAAATTCAGAGCAAGCACACATCTGCTAGGAAAGGAAAGTCTAGTGTACCTCATTTTATGGTCTCTAGCTGAGTCAAGCACATTAAAATATGTATTACCTCTGTCTACCTGTCACTTTGTGTAACATGCTTAGGTGAACCCATGGCTGCAAGCCAGAGCCCAAACTGTTCCAATGCGAGCAGTGCTTTTGGGGAAAAGTTATTTGCAATGGAAGTGTCAGATTCCTCTCAGTATGCTGGCAAATGTTTGCCTCAACCCTTACGGAACCAAAAGTTAAATGGTGAGGAAAGACTGCAATTTCAGGTTAATCTGGGCATCACAATATGCTCAAGAAATGAACTACATGCTCTGCCTCACCAACGAAAAAATCGAGAGATCGAGACTGATTCCTTTAAACATGCATTTTAAGACCAATTTTGGTACTGGTTTCTCAGGAGGGAACAAGACCTTCTCCTCCTACCTTTGGTACTGACAGCAAATGTGCCTTGGGGACCTGAAGCCAAGAAAAGGCTGACAGGCCAATATAGGATACTGCTTCGTTCCAACCAAGTGCTAGACAATGGCTGGCACACAGACAACTGAAAACTTGCAGAGAAGCTAGTTCAAGCTGGCTTAAGTGGATGCAAGTGTGGGCTTGGATATTTAGGAGTTCTTAGGAAGAAAAGCAGCTTGTTGTCAGGGTGGGGTTCTGAGACTTTCTTTTTTGTCTAATCCAGTAGTAGTAAATAAGACCAGGAACATGGCAGGGTCATGTGTGCCCAGAACTGCATCTAAGCCTCAGAATTACAGCTGCAATTAATGGGTTTTCCAAGGGGGGGGGGGGGGGGGGGGGGGGGGGGGGGGGGGGGGGG
>VZUI01035107.1:0-29280 GCA_013401135.1 Cettia cetti | reverse complement strand
TCTTAAAGATACAGAAACTCAATATACAGCACAAACAGAATCGACGATTGGGGATACAAACATCATAAAGTCACCCTAGGACACAAGAGAAAGCACAGGGACTGCATATGGTTTTGCCTCCCTACAAAAACACATCTGAATCTTTACTTTATAGTGTTTTCTTAGTTTTTTTTCCTGTAGCAAGGGTGCAGAAACTCCTTACTATCTATATCTTGCATCAGCAACTCAGTATAAACTTATCAGGATAATCTGTGTTGAGACTCGTGCTGAAACACTGCCTCCTGATTTTATACAGCCTGTTAGCAAAAGAACAGCTAAGAATAGCTTCCTTCTCCTGCTCCTGTCCCCAGAATTTGTCAGATTTTTACTTTTATACTGCTGAGAAATAATATACTGCTGATAATTTCATTAAGCAATAAAATACTGAAGACCTTAAGAAGATGGATTTATTTTAGAATAAGCAACAGATACATATATACTAGAGTTTTATATTGCATGTGGGAGACCCCCAGGTGCAGGTCCCTGATCTGTATATGCTTCAGGGCGAAGAGTTATTGCTTTGTCCTCATATGCCACATGGTAAATTGAATGACTAGACTTCCAGGCAAACCTTTTTCCAACAACACTACAGATTCCACTCAGCTGAACTAACTAAATAAAATCTAATCTGGAAAGAAAAGCAAAACATTTCAGTGACTAAAAGACAGCTGGCCTTGCAACTGCCACATAATGAAGGCAAGACCTGATCTCAAATGCACTGAAAATACTCCCTCCATAAGGCTATCTCACCTCTATCCTACAAGGTAAATAAAAGACGCCAAATAAACTGACTTGGATGATTTAACCAATTTCCCCCATGACTCTTGGCTCCTACCCGGATGTGACAAAAGAGGTGCTGGAACCTAAGTGTCCATTGTAGCCTTGGGCTTTGGGATTTTTGTGATACATGATTTTCATTTCCTCCTCACCTCCCAGTTAAAGCATTTAAATAGTTTCATTTCATCCCAGTGATTTTTTTTTACCTCAAAATTCTCTAAAAAGGGAATTAATTTTCAACTTCTGCCTTGAGTTTTTTGACTCTGAAATCTTCATTCATTTCAGTGGTTCTTGATCAGCAGCCCATACAGCTCAACTGCTATAAGGAATGTGTGATCCACTCCATTACTAATGAGCTGTTAAAGAGCTTTTTCACAGTTGATGTGATATGAAAGTGAAGGTATTTTTGTATTGCATTACCCTCAAAGTAATTTTGAACAAAATCCACAATAAAAGAAAAGGGCAGGAAAAAGAAAGCCAATGGTAGAGGAAGAGTCAGTCAGCCTCCAGGCAGAATAAAATTTAGGAAAGCAAAGATATAGAGTCTATGTTAAAGTAGACAAGCCAAGAGAATAAATTGCTACACATTGGAGCCAAAGACTATAGTAAATTCCTTTCTACTACAACTGAAGAAACTACAATAGTAGTAACATGGCCAAAAGAGCAAAGATCAATAGCAGAAGACCACTGGATGGTGAGGGTTATAACAACAATAAGACAAAGAAAAGCTAGCAGCATTTGCCAAACTTTGCTTGACAAAGGCTAGGATCACTGGGACTGGCAGCACATAAGACATAAATGAGGTCACATTGATTGAATAGTCCTTTTAAGCATCAGATATGTTTTTCTGAAGCATTTAATTTCTTCAGTGATTGATCAGAAAATATGAATATGCAGTGTGCCAAAAGCACTGGATTTTTTTGTTTGAAGTCTCTTGCCTTTAATGAAAAGAATTTTTAGGGCTGTGCTCATAATAGAGGACTGGACAACCATCAGCCCATGAGTCAAACAGGGCATGCAAGGAAATTCTAACCAGCCCCTGGAACATCCTGCAGCTTTATGCTAATCCTGTTTTACAACCCACTGAAAGATAATGGTAGAAAGCAAAAGTGAATTTGATGTGGCAAAGAGAAAGAAAGCATTGAGAAACATTGAACAAACTTGGCTGGCCAGCTAAATAAACTGGTAGCATTGCAGAAGAAGAAAGATAAATTACATGAGAACAAGAAAACGGGCTTGACTGTGGCAATGACATTTGGGAACATTCAAGTCTGGCCTAGAAATACACTCCCTGGTCTGGAAATACAGTCAGTGTTCAAGTTATCTTTGGTAGTCAGTTTAATAGCACATGAATATGGAGACACCAAGGCTGCTCTTAGGCATTAGTAGCTCAGAGTCAGAGGGATACCATAACTCAGTAATGATATTGATGCTCCTCAAGCTCTGCAATATATTTCCCAGCACTGGAACTCTAAGGGATTTTTTTGCTAGAGATGACCAGCTCTGTGCATTTATGCTATGCCTTAGACAGTAAGCCCTGAAAGATGTGAGCTAACTCTGTGCCCAGTACATCTACTTCATGTGCCTTACTCTCTACACCTGCCACAAAGGAGGCTGTAGCCAGGTGGGGGTCAGTCTCTTCTCCCATGTAACCAGAAACAAGACAAGAGGACACAGGCTTAAGAGGCAACCAGAGCAAGTTTCGGCTGGTCATTAGGAAAAGTTCATCAGAAGAAAGGGTGATTGGGCATTGGAATGTGCTGTCCAGGGAGGTGGTGGACTCACTCTCCCTAGAGGTGTTTAAGAAAAGACTGGATGTGGCACTCAGTGCCATGGTCTTGTTGACAAGGTCGTGTTATGTCATAGGTTAGATTTGATGATCTCAGAGGTCTTTTCCAACCTAGTGAATTCTGTGATGGTCTTAATATGTTCTATCATCATTTTACATTACACGATAAGAGCTTTTTCATTATCTGCAACATTCTTTAGTCCCTTATTTTGAACAATGAAAAACTGAATATAAAAATATCATATTCGTAACACCTGAACAGAAATAAATACGGCACTTGAAAATAAATTGCCTGTTTCTACTTTTTCTTAGCATATTTACCACAACAACAAAGATGTAGTATTCAAACTAAATAGTATTTTTGTCAGACTGAATCTTGTATATTTTTGGAAACAATAGTGTAAATCCATTTTTGGTTAAAATTTTTTCTTAAGTATTTTATTAAGGCAACCCTGATCATTTTGCCATAGGCATACCTATTTGGCAGAATAAGCTTATAGCTCATCTCACATTAATTTCAGCATTTATAAAATGCTCTCGTTTTATAAGAGTGATGCAAAACATTTATTTTGGCCATATTAGTAATGAAATTAGATCATTATTAAAGATTACAAAATGAGAGTTTAAATTATAGTGTTTAAATACAAGTGAAAAAAACCATAAAAAAGGTATTCTCTTCAGTGTTTCCTTGTTGCTACTGACATGGAGGACTGAGCATAGAATGAAGTGCCTAAAAGAGGTCCTCAGAATCTCTGCCTTTGAAAAGGGAAACAGGCTCACTGACAGTTACTGTAAGGAATAGACCACCTTACTTTTGCAACTGTACCATACAGCTATTTGAAGCATATGGAATTGTCTGGGCAGTTCAATAGTTAATTCTATAAACACAGTAGTATTCCATCATGCTTGCTGAGTAGAAAGTAGGTTACTTTCATTAACCAGAAGAAGAGAGTAATTAAAATCAAAAAACCTCAAACATTACCAAAGTAACACTGTTTTGCAAGTATTTTTAATGGATCAGGCCCTCAGCCTTCTAAAATTAATTAATGCTTTAATGAAAGTTGCCTGTTATCTGAGTAGCAAATCTAGTTTTTCTAATATTCAGCTACCCTGGATTTCAATTAAGACTTGAAGAGCCAAGAACTGATGAAGAGGACATCATAAATGATTTATGGGTGTCCTACTTTTCTGTATGATGCATTAATTATTCTACTTAATGCATCCATATGGTTTTTTAATTCATTCATTACCAAAAGCCTCACATTACAGTTATTTCATTGAAATTTGTATCCATTTTCAGGCAGATTCTTACAAAGTATATTCAAAAATTAAAGCCACAATCAGATTTTTTATTTAGTCTATGGATTTCAAATCATATATCTATCTATTCAATTATTGCCCTATTGCCTTTTTCTAGAGGAGTCAGTTGCTGTTGTTTTGGTTCGCTTTTTTAAAATTAATATATTGATCAGCATTCTAGAGATTTCTTGCTTTTTCATTATTTGTGTGATCTTTTACACATGCAGTTTATCTTTCCCTCTTTGCCCAACTCCAATCATTTGTGCCCAATCACAAACGTAAACAGCATGCCAGAGGGGTATTCCTACAGCTATTAGCCACCTTCCCTTATCCCACCACAACCCACCTTTAACAGGGATTCTGCCAGGGTCAGTCCAGATACCCTTAAAACTAAGCACATGTAAAAGTAGCCAAAGGACAAAAGGAAGAGGTATTTAATTAAAGTAGCTACAGTTCAAACAGAAAAGAGGGGAAGAAAGGGAGTATTTTCAATTTTCAAGTTAATTTCTATTGCCTGTACACACTTTTATTGTATCTAATTAGGCATAGCCACAGCATCCTGTAACACCATTTCAGAGAAAGTCTGTGAGAAAGTTTCTGGGGACCATGTCTGCTTATTTTTCATCAGCTTTAAACAAGGAATATAATTTCTACATAATTTCAGCTTTATTTTGCCTAAAGAATACAAAGGCTCTAAGAGTGCAGTATTTAAGGGCATTCTTCCACTCACCCAAACATTTATCTTTTAAAGACCTCACAGCTCAGAAGACTGCATCACTATAAGACCATGTGTTACAGTACCTGAAAATAAACTGCTATAGCATGAAATTACTTTTCTACATGAAATTGAAATATCATATACATTTGTAAAGAGTAGCCTCCAGAGCTGTATTCCTAATTAGACAACATACCATGTGTTGCACGAAGAAAGCATATCAGCAACAATTTGCCTAAACAAAGCAGAAAGCTGTAAGTATTGCCAGAACACCACAGCGACCCTTACTTCCTTGAGCGTGTTTTTGAAAGGTTTCTGGTATGATTAGTACCAGAAAAAAAATAACATCTTATTCTGAAAGTACAAACAGAAAGATGGGCAAAAAAATGAAATTCAATTAAACAGTGGCATTGTATAAATTTAGTTTAGCATATTTTAAATGTAAACATTTTCATTTACATTGTCATTGATTTCTATGCTACAGTTTCTTAGCAATGACTATTCCCAAGGAGAATATGTGATCTCAGCCAAATTTGTACAAAGCAGACATTCCACTATTATTCTCCAACAGCTATAAAAGGTTGAAATGTAAATCTGTTACAATTCATGTTTAAATAAACATTGATGTAACACGCAGTCAACCACCTTTCTACACTATTAAACACTATTATTTCAGCAGTCCTGATATATACCCCTGATGCTCTTCATGATGCATCTCTCCTATACTCAATTTAAAGGGATGTATCCACTAAAAATTTTCCACCAGTTTATTGTGGTGCAGAGACAAGTAAGAATTAGCTCCATTACAAATTGTCAGTCATGGTTGACCTTCAAGGAAGGACAGTGGAACACCACTTAAATGCTTTCAGCAAAAGAAAAAAAGCAGACAAAGAATTTGTACTTCTCTGCTTACTTCCCTGGACCATTCCACTTTGCATGAACCAGTCTGATCTTGAGGTGACTGAAAAAACATCATTCTTCTGAGAGCTATGCTATCACATTTAAACCCCAGTATCATCTGCATTTAATTTCAGAATCCAATATTTATTCTTTGCAAAAAAGATGCCAAAGTGCAGTAATGTTAGATTCAGATGATCATCTTCCATTTCAAAATACTGTTGGGCTGATTCAAAAATCTAAAACCGTGTTTTAAAATATAACATATTTATGATATTATTATAGTTTCTAAAAAACAATTTTTAGAAGGCTTAATATTTAAGGGGTTACACACAGGAATACATTATGAATCATCTATTAAGAAACTTTATAGAAGCTGTCACTTTTCCTAACAACAAAGTCAGAAATTAAGAACAAGAAGGATTATTCCAGAGGCTGAACTGCCAGATCCAACTAAACATTGATAAGGAAATACATGCTGTCTTGCTGTCTTTTATCTGAGCGCCCTTTATCTGCCTTTTAAGTGTTACTGTAGGGGACGTGGGTTTTCACAAACATAGCTCTCTGAGGGTGCTAAAAGAATTTTTAAGAAGTGCTTCTGGATTCCTTAATCCTGAACATTATCAACACAATGCATAGATTTATTGTGGGAAGTACTCACTGATTTTCTATGGGTGGGTCTCATCATCCCAATAGGGCCATCTAGCTTATTTATGATTCTGAACATAAAGCATATGTGATTCTAGTGACAGCACCTGTAACTCTGCATGCCAGGAAACTTTCCCTTTCCTTAGTCAAACTTAAGCAGTAATAGGTTTCCACTCACTTTTAAGAGGAAAAGAGAACATGGATAGAGGAAAAGCAACCTCCTGAATTTCCGAAATACAAGCCTGTCTGTACTGTTCTAGGTAATGAACTCAGTGCAATTCCAACCACTGAGGAGTCCTCTGAACCCAAACACCAAAACACCCAAAGTGCAGTTTGGACATTGTCATAAAAAAGTCAAAGACTTTCCACTATTGTTTAAATCTTTGAATCTTTTCTTCTGGAATTCAGTACAGCATGGCGCAGAAACAGTATAGAAGCCTTTTTTCAATCAAAGGAATGAATGGGGCCATGTAAGAAACAGGAGAACAGGGGGGTCTTGGGGGTTTTGTTTTTTGTTTGGGGGAGGGGGTTTCCCTCTTTTGGAGACCAAATCAAAACACATACAAGACATTTTTACTGAATCAGCCCAAGAATGCCTTCTCTGAATTTTCAGTTAGATGAAACAATGTGATTTGGGTCAAACAAATAATTTCATCTGCAAGTATGAGAAAAGTGGTGCTCTCTACCCCTTAGCTCAGCAACTAGATCATGTGAAATGAGAAAAAGCTAAAATTCAGTTTTCTCCCCTAACTCCTTTAGAGCGAGGCTTTGAGCCAGGCCTCCCACACTTGGGTATACTGCTTAAACAACAGCGAAGACCTTTGATTTAGCTGCAACTGTATCTGAATTAAATTTCATGGAAATGCTTTAAAAAATTTAAAATTAACAATGAATAAGAATTTTTCCTAGAGGACAAAACTCACATATTTGAAGAATGGAAGAACATAAACAGATTCTCTTCTGCTACGCACAAGTATTTAATTTATAGCTGGGATTGACCAGTAACATGCATTCACAATTGAAAGAAATATGGAACAGCTGACACCTCCTTCAGAGATAAACTGCACAAGGCTAACTGTCGATGAAACTTTAGGCTTTAGCACTAAAACATATAACATGCCTGCTTCTGAAACCCTGTTTTCATTTAAACGGTGCAACATATGAAGAAAATTAAATGACTTCAAAAAACATCTTCCCTTCACTAAAGATGCAGGAAAAGGAATGCTGTGACTGAAGAGGATATGGACAATTTGTGAAAGATACGAACAGCTTTTGTGCAAATGTAACATCCCACTGAATTTTACAAAAGCACCCCCAAAGTAGCCAGCAATAAGATAATCAATCAAAGCACTTGGTTGCTAAATATCCCACTAGCATTCTTTCAACATTTTGCAAATCAGATGACAAAAATGTGCCTTAAGGAGGTTTTCGTGCATGTTACAACCTAATGCAATCATTCCTGTTTTCCACAAAGACTGACAGTGAACACAATACCATGCTAATGGTTCAGTATGCAATTATCCCTGCTGAAGTGCACAGAAGGAAACAGAAAGCAAATGAGGCCAACTAATGCAGACTCTCTAGATTTCTTTGTGCAAACAAAATCCAGAATGACAGAGCTGCAGGCTACTAGGTCTATTTGCAGGGCTTGCTGCAGATATGTTATGTCGAGTAGAATAACTTAAGGAGTAATGGTGAACATCAATCTCTTACTAGAAGGTGGACTTGAGTCTAGAAGCCAAATACTGTGAAGACCTGATATTTGGGGTCAAAATGTAAAGTGTAAAAAGACACAACAGTGATTAAAACAATCACACTAAGTGTACTGACTGATTGACTACCCACTCTTGAAGTGTGTGACTAACATTTAGAGCTTGTTAACAATTCAGCACTGTAATTATAATAGGGTCTTAAAATTTCACTAACAGTATGGCACTTGTCCTCTGCTATTCCAAGCATTGCACAAATACATGACCTGGAAATGGAGGTGTATACAGTTGATACCTCACCAGATTCTAAGATCTTACTCCTCAGAAAGCTCTTTTGAGAAGTCATAGCAGAGACATGATTTTCTATTTATGTCTCCTTGGCCTGGGCTAGTGCCAATCCCTCTCTTAGGCCAGCAATAACAGATGTTCAGTGACAAAACACAACATTTGACTTTTCATAATATTTCATAGATAGTTAGCTTGGCTGTTTGCCCCAGCACTGTTTGAACTGTCATTTATGGACTACTTGTTCTCCTCACTCATATTTTTTGCCTTTTTTTCAACACATTGTTTTAGCTTAATATACCTTCAAAAGTATTTTGATCATCTCTTCACAAGGTCTACAGAGGGAGTGAGCTTAGGGTACTCTTACCCGCTAGAAGGAGTTGGATGCCAAAAGCCCTGAGTCACAGCACCAAACTGTGTATCATCTTTCCACACATCAGGAGGTAAATGGTTTTTTGGAGTCAGAATTTGAGACACAAGGCTGAGACCCCAGTGTCAGGCACAGTATTCAAAAAGCAGCTCCTAATCACTTCTATTATTGCAACATAGCATAATTACATCTAGAAATACATAGAACTACATATACATATACATATATCTATATCTATCCCAGTGAAAATTAGGGCATTACTGTACAGGGTAATGCGATGACAAACCTACCATTTTGAATAACTTTCAAATTGACTGTAGCATAACATATCATGCAACATCATGCAAGGCAGACAGTGCATGAGCATCAAATCACTTGCTTCAGAAACAGTGTCTCTTCTTTTGTAAAAACATCCTCAATCCTCTTCCCTTCTCTAGGTCTCAAAGAAAATTACTTTTAGTCTGTGGTCTCCAAAAATAATCCTAAATTTCCGTCTAATGAATCATGCTTAGTTATCAACATTTCTCACAGACTTCTATGCATATTTATCAGACTGAGACTGTAACATTTCAAGATAACTTTACTGGTTGTTCAGCATGGCCTTACTGGGCCACTTAACTAGGTGGATGCTGAGCCAGCAGAGGCTTACACAGTATTTGAGAGATAGAAGAGTTCCTGACAAAGAGAACTGAAGAAAGGAAGAAACTTCATCTTATGTCAAGGCATGGTATTCAGTATTAGGAAAAAGTATAACAAGAGATACTGGAAAAAGTCAGTCAAGTGGACAGCTGGGGAAAAAGTGAAAAAGGCTAGTAAAAAAAATAAAACTAAAGTGAAAAAATATTATCAGAGCCTCTTCTTGTCTTTGGATTCTCAGAAGATCATTTGCCTTCTGGCACGCAGAAAGATCACACACAACTTGGTGCTGTGACTCAGAGGCCTCTCTCTATCCTACTCTCATTCAGTAGAGACTCAGGGACTTAGCTTTGAAAAAGAAGGCATCCTGTATTACCAAATTGCCAGAGAGAAGAGACATTGATTCATTTAAAGAAAAGCAAAAAATAAATTCCACAAACAGTGCTCTATGTTCATTAAAGGAAATTTACATTAAATGTCTTCACAAAAGAGGCAGCTACAGGGAAAACCTTTTTTGAACTGAAAATAATTGTAAGAATTGGATGCCCCCACCTTTTTATCAGAATCTTTTCATAGAGTTCTTCTTATGGCCCCCCAATAAAACCAGTCAGTGGAGAGAATTGCTATGCTCAGAAGAAAGGGTAGTCTGGTTCCCATTGTTTCACTGGTCTTTTCGAGGAAGAAGCAAGAGGATGTCCTGTGTGCTCCTAGAGGAACTTAGAGTTGACATTCCATGTGGATGCTGGGGCTTTATGAAGAGTACCAAAAATTAGAAAAATAGACATTTGTGGCAGAAAAGAGGTGTGGGAAGATGAAATAAAATTTAGGAACAAATAATATAGATGAAATCTGTGCTTTGATACTGATAATTAAACATGTCACATCAAGATATGGGGAATTAAAGGAGAAATAAACTTCTACATCTAAGGCCATGTCAGCAAGTGTGCAAAAGATGCATCTTTTCTGACTATGTAGTATGAGGAAAGTTATATAAGAGAATACAGCAGTACTTGTGGGATGAATATGACATTAGTGTAAAAGCATTTCTGCTTTGGTTACACAGTCACATTGTTTTCAGCTACCTAAACCCACCCAGAAGAAGCCCACCTACCTAAACTGTGCCTAGATTTGGAAAGGATTTCCACATTATTTCAACATAAAATATGTTGTTTAAGCTGGGATGAGCTCCAGATTAAGATGTCACTAAATGTACATGTCTGTGTGTGTGTATGAGTATATATAAATAGGTAGTCAGTGTGCAGTTGGTGCCTAAACACCCATTATCACCAATACAAATCTTGTCACTACAGCCATTTGGAACCAGGGGATTCACCCTGAAGCAGATACCAAGGCTGTATTATACTAGTAGATTAAATTCATCTGGTACTGTTCTCTGGCTGTGAGAAAACTGATGTGGAAATGGTCCATGTCAGTATTAATCTCCAAATCAGGATGATCACATCTAGTCTGCCTACCGGATATGGTCTCTGACCTATATTAACTCCCTAGTAATCCAGAAAGTGTTCAGAAACATGCTGGATATCTTAATAGATTACCAGCTTGAATACCTGGTTCCCACGTGAATATCTACTTATAGATACATATGTTGTTGCACTTTATTCTTCCACTGAATCCTCTCTCAAAGTACTAGCAGCTGAAGTTTTCCTTGTACTCTTCAGCATGTTTGAAAGTAAATAGTTCAAATATTAGAGACAAAGTAGACATGATGGTATGGGAAAGCTATAGCTCTGAGGCATTCGGCCTTACACAGCCCCACACAAAATGCCATGGAAAAGGCAAAGAGAAGCTCTGTGTGTCTGCCAGTGAATCATATGGCCTATTGACATTAGCTGAAAGAAACTAATCAAATCAATTCAGTTCAGTAACACTCACCTAAATCAAACAAAAATTAAGAGACGAGCTGAATTTTAGGCTACACTACAGTGATGTGGCATTTCTAAGAAACAGAAAAAGAAATATTCATGTATTTCATATTTATAAAAGAAGGTGTATAGTAAGACTGAGGTGTGAAAGGGAACATTTTGATATATTGAGCAAGCTTATAACCTTTACATTTGTGAAACACTTCACAGGATGCAAGTGAAAAAACCATCTGAGTTGCTTGTTTCAGTCGTGGTACAATACACTTGTGTGCCTGAGAGAGGCTTTGGACATACCAAACTACATCAGGTTACAAAGGATGATGCCTTAGCATATCCATGAGATGATAATTTAGACCTAGTCTGAGCTGTAACCTTTACTGTAAGTCCTGCTTTTCTCTCAAGTTCAGTCCTAACTCCATGTATGTCTGTATGTGTTTTGGTTTTTTTATAAGTATGTTAGATGATACTTTCTATCATAAGTGATTATCAACACCCTATTCCCACTTTCCATGTACTGTCTTGACCTTGGTGGTTCTCACATTCAGTATTGGAAATACTTGGAATAAACACAAATAAACATTTTGAGAACTTGTTCATTGCACTAATTCTCTAATACCTTCAATGAGTATAAGGTTTCTGAGATACAAAAGAAAAGCTTACAAATTGAAAACTCAAGTATCACAAAAAAATTATGTAATTCTGTATGTTATCCAAGCAATTTTCAGATGACTTGCTCTCACATCATCTAGAGAGACAGCTAAACATATGGGTAAGCACTAAGGCATTTATAGAACAGTCAAAAGGCTTCTAAGAGCTCTGAATTGTCCTCATTTCCTTCAATAAACAAGGTGAACTGAACACACACATGAAAACAAACAGGAACTTAATATCAGTTAATGTGATTGCCTTTAATTATAGAAAACTCCCTCACAGAAAATAAATACCTCCTCTTCCTTGACTAGGAAAACAAGCACTAACAATATCCCCAGTTTCAGTAAAATTACTTCTTAATGTGTTCTTTATTGTTAGAGTCACAAAACATCACTTTTTGACACAATACATGCAGAATTCTTGGCATCATAGCACTCTGCTGTGCACTGGGAACATTTTCCTTGTCAGACGGTTTAGCGCTTAGCACAAAATGTAACCTTGTAATATACTGTTCTGCATTAGGCATCCATTCACCCCACTTTCGATTATGAAGAAAATGGACCTTTGAGTCACTGAAAATAGCTTGAATTCAGTTTCTTCTGCTCTGCAGAGCCAACAGTCCATTGATTTATTAAAAAAAAAAAAAAAAAGTTGCTGGCTTTCATACTTAATCACAATGTGCACCAGTCAGGTTAACTAGATTACAGCAAGCACTAACAGTAGCAACTGCCCTTTCAAGTTGAGCAAGGAACAACATTGCTAAAGACTGAAACAAAAAGGGTCAGCCAGAGCAAAACAACAAACGTTGATGCTTGCCCTAGATATTAAAAGAAAGCAGCAACAGGCAGCTAGTGCTAATTCAAAACAAAGAGAGAGTGATGCACATGCAATTCAAAACAAACCAGATTCCCTTGCTAATTACATAAACACTACAATCTACTTCAGGTGACATTCAAGAGGGAGAAACAGAATGTTGAAATACAGAAACCTGGAAGGAGCAGGGCTGTGCTTGGATGATGGCAACCATCCTGCTGTGGGACAGCTGCCCTTTTAAAGAAGGTATCTTCAAAATTTCTGATGGTGGGATTAGTCCAACACACTGTCTGACTCACATCACTTTGGCATCAAACATATGCTTCCCCAAAGGCTTTTTCTCAAAGGATGACAATAGAAACAAACCAAAACCACTGTCCTTCAGCACATCCAGAGACAGCTGAAGAACCTAAGCAATAAACAGCTTTCATGTTGTGATTAGCTCATACTGTTTTACCTCCCCTTAAAGCACATATGGTTCTCAGCCAGAACAGAAAGGTTCAGAGCAGCAGCTCTCTCCTAGAAATGCAGCAGCAAAGCCTCAGACCAAAGTCACTTAATGAGAACTTAATATAGATTTAATGGACCTTTTTTTTTAATGTGCATTTATCTGCCAACTGCAAATCTGCCTCATTTAGCTTTTAATGCAGGCACAGAGCCAGTCAGCTAAAATCAGGGTAGCCCCAAAATATTTTGCAGGATTCTTCTATTACTAGTTGAGGACCATGGGTCCCCAAAACTGTGGAAAACACTACTTAAGTAACAGTTCATAGGTAACAGTGTCATTTAATGGAAAACAAAACAAAACAAAACAAAACAGGGCCATGCCTATTCTGAGTTCCTTGCACTAACAGAAATGTTTCACCTCAAATGGAAATTAAATAATGCTTGCACTGGAAAGAAGAGAGCGGGTACCTTCACTTTGGAGTTGGCCCTGCAGACTTAGCCTAGCTTTGAGGCACAGATATATCCAGCTTGCTCGGCACAGATATATCCAGCTTGCTCGGCATCTCCTTCCCTTGATCAATACCATTCAGTACTGGGACCCTGCAGTTGACCTGTTTCCTGTAAAGCAAGACTGACACTACCTTATTTTGCTCTGACATGGACACTTCCACGCAGCTGAAACTAGTCTGCTAACAATGCTAGCCATCTAAACTCTGATGAGGTCTTTCATACGGGATGCAACAAGTCCAGAGCACAGCTTTTTGAGCCTAGTTACCTGACAGTACTTTTTAACTGTTAAAACTTTAATAATTGTCAAATAAAATTACTAAGTTCTTTTTTTTTTTACCCTGATTGTTCCTTTCATTGTCACTACTCTATTGCATTTGGTGCATTCATGAGGGCAGATCTCTGGAGTACCGTGCAGGGAACTTGTACGGGATTCTGAAACAGCTGGTGTGCTAACATGCTCTAGTGTTCTATGCTCTTTTTTACCTTGTTTGTAAAGGCTATTCTCTCCTAACCTCTCACCTTCCTCTGAAATGAGCAATTTACGGATTTCACTTTAATCTTTATTAGTTCACTCTAATGAATGCACAAGCCATTTTAAGTGGCTCTTCTTCCCTCCAGGAATCAAGGAGGGCTGCCTACACACAGGGGTGAGGAAAGCA
Organism: Cettia cetti; assembly: GCA_013401135.1. Lineage (NCBI taxonomy): Eukaryota > Metazoa > Chordata > Aves > Passeriformes > Sylviidae > Cettia > Cettia cetti. Next base: position 15,153 of record VZUI01035107.1, on the reverse strand, counting down.
GTGTCTGTGCAGAACACGTACAGACTGTACTGTGCGCCCCACCAAGGACAGCTCTCCTGACAGCAGGCTGCTCCACTGGCACAAAGGGTGAGCATGCAGCAGGGCAGCATCAGCACACGGTTAAACTGACATGCCCTTCACTGCAGGAGGGAGCACTGCCATCACCATCTTCAGAATGGGAAAGGCCACACACAGAGTCAACTGACAGTGGAGGGTCCTGAATCCATACGTCCCAGAAGAAGAGCATATTGCTTATACCAACAAAAAGGAAGTTGTTATTCTTTGCAAGAAACAGCTTTTTTTTTTTTTTTCAAACAGCTAAGTAAGCATAATGGTGAATTTACCAGAGGAACAGAAGTGAATGAAACCTTTATGTCACACTTTTAAAGTCTCACCTCTGCAGAATTGTTCCCTGAACTACTTTTTCTTGTGACTTAAAGCTCATCCAGTAAAAACTGTGCAAACATCAGTCAAGACAAGAGGATCAACAGCATTTGAGGCAAAGGTCTTTACCTACAGAGAGGCTATATTCTGCACTGGTTCGCTAGTTTGTTAATCAGTGTGATTATATGAATGCAAATTCTACCAAACTGAAGAAATTCAAGACATGTAGTCATTATTTAGATTTAGATGATCAGTCAGGCTACCCAAAATTACAATCCATCTATATTTATCTGTAGGCATATTTATTCACAAAAAAAAAAACCAAAAACAAAACCCTCTAGAGCCAGAATAAGTCACTTACCACAATAATCACATTTCTTGTAGGAATGGGAAGATTCTCCACTTCCAAATCTTGACCAGTCATTGCTAAGAGATTGAGGGATGGGTCATAAACAGACCTAGGGAAGGCTGATTTAACAATTATTGCAGGGTGCAACTTGCTTATTTTGGTGTGGGAAGAAGAATGGAAATTTTGTTTTGAATCCTTATAGCTGTCTGTATCCAGACTTTTCTCCACACTCTCCACATGGTGATAAATAAACACAGGTTTTCCACTCTTTCGCTGATGAATTGCCAAAAAGCGATCACTGTCTCCAGAAAAGCAGCCTGTAGAAAGAGAAGAGTAAGTTTAGAATGTCTGTCTTGGCTATTCTGTAGATGGCACTGGAAATTCAATGAGATCTTTGGGTTCTGAGAAATTTGGAAAAGTATTTTTGGAATACAAGAATTCACTTAAAATCTTACAACACATTTTCTATAGCAATAGATTTACAGCATTACAGAGTCTACTAAGTATGTGAAGTGTACTACATTCTTGAGCTCATTTTCATGGGGCTTTTAAAAATGCTATTTATATTTCCAGACATGGCTACATTTAAAAAATTATGTACAAAAGCAGAACACATGCTGAGCCAAGTTCATCTTCTTTATTGATATCAACTTCAATCGGAAAACATATTCAGTCAACATTCTGACATATTTTATTACCCAATAATATCAAAGATGAGAATAGCAGTGATCATCTGTTATATATGAGTACTTGAGAAGAAAAAGCCAATAACCTGAACAAAAAATCAGATTTAAACATGCGAGAAAATTCAGATGAGTCCATAATCCTAATTCTGCATTCCTTGTTCAGCTGCTTGAATCAGGAGACGTTATAGCCTCTTGTGCCATCTCTTGTTATGACCCAACCTGCACTCAAGGATAGTCTGGCCAGCCAATAGAGCATCTGGCTCATCAAGGAGATTCTGGTGTGTGGCCATACATTGTATGCCTTGGTGCTGGGCACAAAGAACTCTCCTAAATTAGGGAACTGGAGACAAGGGACTCAAGCATTGCTAACGAGGAGTTACAAAGAGTTGGACTTGTGCAGCCTTGAGAAGAGATGACTGAGAGGGAACCTCATCAATGTCTATCAGCATCTGAAGGCAGGGTGTCAAGAGGATGTTGCCAGGCTGTTCGCTGCGGTGCCCAGCAATGAGACAAGAGGCAAGGGGCAGAAACTAATGCACAGGAAGTTCCACCTGAATATAAGGAAGAACTTCTTTACTGTGTGAGTGACTGAGCACTGGAACAGATTACCCAGAGAGCTTGTGGAGTCTCCCTCACTGGAGATACTCAAGAACCGTCTGGATGAAATCCTGTGCAAAGTGCTCTCAGATGACTCTGCTTGAGCAGGGAGGTAGGACCATATGATCCTGACACTGTTCTGCACACAACGACATAGACTCTGAGTTCAGAAGGCTGAGAAAATGACTCTTTATTCTGGGATGTGTCTCCCTTTTATACTATTTTACACAGACCAATTTGATTGGCGAAACAAGGACCCACCTCTCCAACCACACTGGTCAAACCAGAGGGATATTAAGAAGAAGTCCCTCCTAAGAAGAAGAATGAAAACACAAAGTACAGTTAGAAAAACATGTCTTATTTACAGAAAGTCGCCTAGGAAAAGTATTTCAGAAAACAAAAACATCTCAAGCAAGAAACCAAAGCTACATAATCCCACCTGTCCCTTCCAACCATACCCATTCTGTGATTCTGTAATTACATGGGTTTAACTAATCACGTATTATTAAAAATATAAGTTCCCTTTTGAAAGATAAAATACTTCCTAATGATGTCTTTATAAGAGGAACCAAGATGAAAATTTTATTTGGTTTTCTGTTTTGTTTTCCTTTTTTTTCATTAGTGAAAAATAGTGAATCTTCAGTGCCTTTATGCTGTACCTACAGTTCAGCTCCCAGTCTGAAAGGCAGTCTATCTGACCAGAAAAATAGGCAACGATCAGCTGCCTCACAGAAAAAAAGTAACTGAAGATGCATTAGTCACCCCCAGAAAAACACTCTAAGAAACCCAGGGTGGTAGAAAAGGGACTTTGTGTTCTGAGAGAAGTGAACCCAGAGAGCTCACTCTGATCAGCCTGGAATTTCCTCTTCAGATGCTGCTGAAGTTAATGGTAATGTTAAATTTGAGAGCTGATTTTTAGTTAAAAAATATATAAAATCAATGTTATTACAATTCTCCTAATGAGCTATGAAGACCAGCTTAGCACCAACAACATTTCAATTCAGGGTGAACAAGAAATCATTTTGTTCTATTCAAACTGAATTTTTCCTCTGATTTTTTTGCTTCTGTAAGCAAATCAAAATAATCAGTCATTTGCACAGCTCTACCCAGTGCCCTTAGGAGATTTCAGTGTAGGTAATTACATTCTGTTGACCTAATTTCCTCATGAAATTTCAGTTAGGGAAATCAAGGACAATACCTTATCTGTGCTATAGTATTGCTTTGCATCATTGAGAAATGCATTCTCTGGAATAAGTGGATCCCTGTCAGTAGGCAGTGAAGCAATTTATAACATACATGAACAGAAAATCAATTGTAAAAAGACAGAACACAGATCCTCTATTATAAAGTAAAATGCTAAATCTAAGACTACTCTTCCAAATGGCTGAAACAAACAATCTCCTAGATGACCACTGAGGTCACCTGTTTTCAGCTCTTGTCAGGTTTTGATTGGGAAGACATCTGAAAGCAGGAGAAAAAAAATGAGAAACTGCAGAGCATAGTCTTAAAGACAGCTGAATTTCAAAATTTGTTAAACTTGCTGGGTTCTCATTAAGCTTTGTGTGTGTTGGCTTCATTGATAAAATCCTGAGGGCTGGTCTTAACCAGCAATTTAGAGAGTTGTGTCAGTGGTAAAATAAAAATAAGGAAACATCGGAACTTCTCATCGTCACCTACTTCTCATAGTCATCTCTTTGCTGGATTTATTTTCATGTCTCCTTCACAGAAAACCAGTATTTCAAAACTGATCATAGATAAGACAAAGGACATTTGGTGTATCTTCTTTGCTTCCTTCACTTCTGCTCCTTTGTTTCTGAGGGAATCAAACCAACTGTGATTCTCCATGAATTCTTTGTATTGCATTTTCTACCCACTTCAATATTCCAACTTTTCCTCTTATTCCATTATTTTCACTAATGAAGCAGAAAAATAATACAATTCAGCCCAAATTCTTCCCTGAATATTTTTGATTAAAAAATAGTTAAAGGAACTACCCAAAAAGCTCACTTGTCCTTGAATCTCAATACTTTTTAACAGCAGAATGACTATTTGCTTCTAAATCTCAGACTTGCTTCTATTAGAATGCTAAATATCATATCAGTAGCACCAGTTCCTGCAGCCATATGAGGCCCTTTGTAGCAGATTTCCAAGATGGACAATAAAATACATTGTTTAACCTGCAGTAATAAGAAATAAAAAGCCTAATTACATAATGTTACACTTTATACTCACACAAAACTTTTTTCATCAGCTAAGCACTTAGATGTTCAAATATGTTCCAAGAAAATTCCTAGACTGAATTTGGTCATCTGAGAACATACCCCCAGTATCTTAAGTAGGTTACAAGCATCCACAGTGCCTCATGTGAAAAACTTCACTAAACTTAGAAGACTGTTTATAAGGCCCTAACCACTACCAGACTTTGGCTCCCAGACTGCCACGGATGCCCCAGGTGACCCTCACAAATGGGCCACCCTTGATACTAGAGGGGAACCTAAACTTCCTCTCAATCTGGTGAAGAGATAATATATTCCTTCTTGACCCTCCAGACTTCAGCTATAAACACAAGCAATTAGGCACCAAGCAGACACTTGGAGAATTAAGTAGTTAGAAATACCAGCACTTCTGCTACATACCACCTTTAAATATTTCCTCTCTCCAATCCTAAAGGAAGAGAAGACTGGGACTCCTATATCCAATTCTGTATTTCTACAAAAAAAAAAGAATACGCTTCTCTGTGGCCACAAGGAAAACTGCTAGAAGCTATGAAGAACTGATTTTGGTGCCTTTTAAGCTTCAGATATTCCAACAAACACAAAAAAATCAGTAAATATGGTTAGGACAAGACTCAAAAAATATAATTCCTAGAGGTTTCTCTTCTATAAGTTTAGCAAACTTTATCCAAAATTATGTTCTGATATTCTCTTCACACTACCCTGTTTGAACTCTACTTCAGGATGTAGAGTTATTTATGACTCACTTGAAATATTCACCCAGTGCTGCTATTATCCATTAACTATAATAATTTTATTCCTTCTCCTAAAATTCTCCCCTCAAGCTTTTACAAAGAATTATAGTTTATTCTGCCTCAGCACTGAGAACAGACTAGGTGTTATATTGTGATTCCATGATACTTTTTCTATCCAAAAAAATGCTGAGCCTTCATCTATTTCTCAGCAATCTTCATGTCAAAAGAAATGTTATTCATTCCAAAGTGAACAATAATCAATGGTTAATTTCAAACCCACATCAGAACTTCTCTTAGCAGCAGGCTTGTATGTACTTTTGCTCCCAGAAAACAACCAGTCCTTTCTTCATGTAGATCATCTCATGTAATAACCATTTCAACTCGCTTGGGTAACAGGAGCTGTACTGTGACTCTGTACTGATCTGAACTGATCATTCCACCCTCCAGTTCCTCTGCTTGTACAATGTAGTGACTGGTCACCACTCTTCACTAGATTTCAGCTCCTGATGAATACTGCTATTTCTTCCTCTGTTCTTTACCTATAGGTTAACTTTTCCTTCCTTGCAGCTCCTCAATGCTGCTGCTTTTCCTTAGATTTTTTTCTAACAAGAAAGCTTGTCTTGATCTTGCTTCCATGTTCATCCACCGTAAGCCCCTTCTTTAATTTAGCTGCTCCTTTACAACAGTATTCTGCTTCCAGATATTCTCAGATTTAGTGGCATTTCCAATCCCTGGAGCTGTGCTTCTAGAACCTCTACCAAGTATAACACTATTCAAGTGTAACAAGAAGTTCCAGGACAATGTAGAATGCATACTTTCTAAATCTGAACAATCTCCACTACTCATGCTAGTTTCATTATTTCTATCATTGCCTCCATTTGCTATCCTCCTGAAAGGAAAATTGGATAAATCTCTATGAAATTCCCTGTTCTGCAGAATCCAAATGTTCTGCTTAATGGTTCAAAATGTGTTCACTTGATCTTCTTAGTTGTCTGCATAAACATACTAGACAAAATAATTTCTGTCACAAACTAAAAAGAGAAAAAAAATCTAATCTACAGAAGATTGATGGAGAATGGAACAGTAGAATTCCATATCAAATATACACATCATCCCAGTATATGGGAAGCACAAAAGTTCCTCATGAAAACATATGGGTAAATCACAAGCATGCTAGGTAGCACATGCCTCTGAACCTGTCTCACACTACAATGTTGCATTATATATGTAGAAAGAAAGCCTATCAGAAATAGTAAATCTGATGGGCAGATTGTTGTGGGTTTTGACTGTTCAAGTTGGCCTCTGCTTGATAGAGGAAAACCCAAGATTTCTTTAGACTGTCTTGACTCTGAATAGTTTCAGACATTGACATTTTATCTCAAAGCAATCTGCCAGAAATTTGTTAGACTCCCAATTCCCAAATACCTTCACTTTGGCTAAAAAAGATAAAAAATTTCAAGACAGTCAAGATCTATTAATCAGCCAGTAACACAGCAGCATGGTTTTTTTCTTCTTAAAGCATGAAAATATCAGAGCTTTACAGATATTTTATCTTGCATCCTTGTTAAGGAAACAATGACTTGACTCCCTACTCACTCCACTCTCACTCAGACAAGTTTTCCTTGCCATCTCAGCCCCAGGCTTCCCATAGCAGAGCCTCAGACCTCTGTTTCCTTTAAGTAATTTTACCATGATACAACACAAAAGCCACTCAAGCTGGGTGCCTCCCCCTTAACAACCTCTACACCCAGAAACCAGAAATTTATTTGACTGGAAAAGTCCCTGTGGGACATAACATAAACCTGATAGGGCCATGATAATGGTGTCTAAAGTAATGATGTGTGTCTGGAAAAACAACTTGAGGTAATTTCTTAAATCTTGTTATTTATCTTAATCTGAACAAATTTGGTAATAAGTTATGCTCTTGAACAGTCACATTTTTCTGTAATGAGATATATACTGTATATTTGCTTCTTGTAAGCAGTGCAGCCACCCCAAATCCACTGAAAAAAGTGCTGTGCTGTATCAGACTAGTAAGTTAAATGCACAAATAAATATAGACACCTAGTGTATATATTTTGAAAATACAATACTACTTAATACTCATACCAAATACTCTAGCACTATAATAACACTGAAGTCTTTTTATAGTTAAAATGACTTGGTATATTACACAGCTTGAAGTTTTTATGCTAAAAGCTGGAAATTTAAGGGGAAAAAAGCATAAAATATAGACTCATTTTATAAGGGAACAACATGCTGAAACTTGATGGATTGCTTTCAAAGATAAACTTAATTTAAATGCAATCTGAATTACAGTACTTAATGCTGTTGCCAAGTAATTTCTCATTTTCAGTAACAAAAATACTTACCAAATTTTGATAATTAATTTTTGTACCCTGAGCTCCCCATGCTTTTTTCCTGTTTGGCTCACCACTCTGAAAGAAGCTCTTTGTCCCATACAAACTTCCTTCAAACCTATAAATCAGCCCCAGACTGGACAGGCTTGGCTTTATCATCTCTTGCACCATGGTTTATTACTTCTTGAGCAGCTACCGTAATCACTCTAGTCACTGTGAGATGCAGATCCATGTACTTCTGCAGACCAATGATCAATCCTCTCCAATAACACCAAAGTTCCCACAGCTGGGAGATTCATGCCCTGCCTCTTCTTAGAACATTGAGATAGAAATAAGCTCCCATTCAGAGCAGAGTTTGCAGTTCTCTCTTGTCTGTCCAAGGGCCAAGGAAGCTCCTTGTACAGAAAGGAGAAAAAAAAAGCTTAAATGCCAAAATGCTTATTCTCATGCTGGCTATTTATGAGCATGATTCTAACTCTCTGGAGTCAAAATGGCAATGATACTAAGGGAAATGCTAACTTATTAATTCTACACATAGCATAAACACTGCTGTAGGTTTAGAAGCCTTCTGTCTGTTCTGGGCTGTGAAAGTTGTTTCTTCTGGTGCATGCAACAGGACCTTCCTTTGGATTTGCCTTCAAAAGACACAAAATCTATTCTATTGTTTTATCCCTATTTCATCTACATTTCCAAGGCAAAAGAAAAAAAAAATAAGAAGAGAAGCAAACAAACCAACCAACATATTAAAAGGAGTCAACATATCAGGTGGAAAATATAGACACTTTTAATGATGTTGAAAGCAAAACTTAAAACAAAAGCTGTCTGGAGCCAATATGCTCTGCAACTGTGCATCTAGCTAACAATATATCTTACTGTCAGCAAAGCTGTACATCAATCAAATTTAAATCTCATTTGGATAAAGTTATGCACTTTTACCCAAACATAAACTCTGCTGAACTTTAGTGTGATGCACAAAAAATTATTGCCAATAAAATGCAGCTGAAACAATGGCTAAAATATGACTTGAACATTAGCTGGACAACAGAACATACTTTCAAAAGTGCTTTTGTGAGGTACACCAGGGAAACCTGAAAAGGAAAAAATACACTTGCTGCTTTGGAAATACATGAAGTTTGGAATTGACAAAAGAATTCACTTAGAAAATACTTTGTATAAGTAACAGAGGGACTTGCAGGCTGTGACTGTTTCCATCATTCAGAGAATAATGCCAAAACACAAGCCTTCACCCCACTGCTTTGTCTTTAGCCGAAATCTGTTAGAGCAATACAAATGAAGCTATTATTTACTCAAAGTAGACTTCTAGACCTAATGATCAGGTATGCTGCTGTATAGCTTCTCACAGCCTCCTTCAGGTAGATTAATTCCTCTCTTGCTTTCAAAGTCTTGTTTATAAACAAGGATGAAGCACACCTTATGAATGTAAGTGAAGCCAAGAGCTTATTGTTAGCATCAAACTAATTCAAGAAGCATTGTTAGTCTAGATCTAATTTTATAGAAAAACAAGGAATACAAAAAAGTCACAATTATAGGAATAGTACAATTAATCTGTCTCTCCCTTTTCCCTGGTGTTATTCTAACTCCATGCTTCTCTGGGTCCTCAGGTCAATTGTTTCCCACTGGTGTTAGTGATGGGCGTTGTTATGAGGAGTTGTCAGCACCTGGAGTCCTTCGTTAGAAGAGATATGGTATTCATGCTGATGGATTTTTCTTCCTCCTCTCAGGAAGCTACCTGTGTTTTCAACATGCATTTATACTTACTCTTTCTTCAGTTTGTCTGCAGCTCCAGGTTATATTTGAATTTACTATAAACGGTGCCACATATATGATACATATATGTTAGATACTATCTCTTTGTTCTCTTCATTAATGCCTAAAACCTTTTCTCACGCTCCAGGTCTGCATTTTTACCTTTTACTTAGCTTTTTATAGAATGGAGCCTTCAGTGCCAAGATTGTGCCCCAAACCTGTACTCCTCTAATGAAACATCCTGTGCCCCCACTCTACAAGCCTCTGCTGTTCTACCAAGCCTTTCTTACTGCTCCTGTGTAGACTATAGTTGTACCACACACACACAAAAATAGATTAAAACATATAGAAATGCTTGCTTAAGTAGAAAAACTGCTGTCAGAGCTAAACCAAGCAAAACAGGCAGGTCAAGGTAAGTTTGGAGAGAGCAGGTGTCCTGAATGAGTGTGCTTGAGATCACTCAAAAAATCACAAGCAAGGGTATGAGCAAAATTCAGATTTAATATTAAATTTGTCAAATATCTATCACGAGGCCTTGCAAAATCAGGACAAAACATACAGATTTGCTACTAGCAATGGCAACATCCCATTACAGGACTACTAGGCGACCGTCCTTCATAGGAAGGATTCTGTGCTTTCCTAGCTAGGTCCAGTAACTAAAGGCCAGGCCTTTTCCAGCAGAGAAACAGCACCCATGATACATCAAAATTCAGAGAAAATAAACTACACCAGAGCTAAGCAAGAACAGGATAGGACAACTGTAAAAATTCAGAAAAATATTTTGATTTGTCCCTGAAGACAATGTTCAAAACTTTTGACCAAAGACTGCAGACAAAATCAAGTAGTACAAAATGCATGTATATATGTGAGCAGGTATATAAATGATTCTTTATGTGTGTGTTTGTATCTGTGAGAGCAAGGAAGTGCACACGCACGAATGTGTGGTGAGGGTGGAGCAGCTCCGCCAGGGGAGGGTATAAGTACACACATGAGGGGGAGGGAGGGGAGAAAGATGATTGCAAGGATTTTTTCCCTTTCTAATATGCAATCTGCTGAAAATAGAAACAACTGCAAATTCATTTTTGCTAAATTTGTTCTTTTCTCTAGGAAAAAAAATGCCCTGGCCAAAAATATCCACAGCTACAGTGAAACTGTATTAAGCATATGAGTGGTATCTTTTTCAAAAAGATACTTTGCATCTCATTTCATGGGCCTGTTGCCTGATACGTCAATACTGAAACTAAATACCATAGACCATTGATTTCACTTAGGTCTACTCATGTGAATTAAGAGATGAGCTAGTGGTCCCAAAGGCACTTAAGCATTCTGCCATACTTATGCCTTGGCACTAATGTATCATATAGATTCATGTCAGATTTTTTTTTTTTTTTCCCAAAAGGTATGAGAAAATGATGCATTTTTTTTTATTATTATTATTTTGTGATTACTGTCATTTTTCCAATTAGGTTGCAGGTAAACTCTGTTCTGCATAAGACGCATGTAAATACATAGTATTTCAAGGAAATATATTGTATCTCCATGGAAATCTATAACTGGTATGAAGGAAAGTCAACTCCAGTCTTAAAGTTTTGGCTTTTTTTTATAGCAGTATTGTTCTAAAAAATCCCACTGAGGATTTCTCAGCAGATCTTCCTTGCTTCTCCAAGTATTTATTCCAAAGCTATGCTGAAAATCCTACAGGACAATGACTATGCTTTATGGATTAAGAGTCCTACGTGTCCATCTAATTCCCCACAGCAATCCTTGTAACACCCCTGTGGAGGGGGGGCCACCACAAAATAGAGCCACACACAGTTATGTCATTAGCCTCCTTCTAGAGAGACACAGTCCCCCAAGAGCCCAATTCAGGGACTTTCAGCAACTCTCCTACCTTGCTCTCCAGAGAAGCTGGAACCAGCCTTCACTATCTAAGATGTTTCACTCTGCTTTATAATACAACAAATGGAATTAGTCAGAGATTCCAAGACCACAAACCTCAATAATTTTCTAATGGATGTACTGAACATAAATCTCTCATGGAAGATGACGTATTTTAAAATTATGAATAGGAAGTATTTCCACATGTAAAAATATGATGAGTCTCTTTTCCAACTAAATACTTTTTCAAAAAATGAAGTCGGATACTGATTTATAAAACTGTTTTTTCCCCGACAGAACCTTTGAAGAGACAGATGAAACCCTCTGATTATCCATGAGTCCTACTAATAAAAAACAGAAAAGTCTCTTCTAGTAAAAACACCCACTCATGGCCAGCAATGTGTTTTTAAAGAAGGCAATTATGAGCTCAAACTTCATTTAGATTATGTTAGTGTAATGGAGGAGAATCCTTATTCATTTTTTAAATCAATAGCTTCTTCACTTTCACTCTAGCTGTATTTAGAACCTAGAATTATTCATTCATTAGTATGAGGTTACTGAAATGGATCTGATGGCAAATGCATTTTGTACAGATCTCACCTCGACCCTAAAAGTACAGTCTCCAGATTCTCTTACTTTTGTGACAGAGCTTGTGCATTTTATAGAAAACAGGCCTGCCCAACATCTAAGTAGGAACTGCAATGCACTCGATTAATTTGCAGCCATGAAAATATCATACAGTGCATGTTTGACCAGGAAAGCTGAACTCAGCAGAACTTAGTAAGGACACCCTGTGAGCTTATTTATAACCCAGTCTAGCATATTTATAACATACATTTCTACCTAGCAAATTCTACCCTAAGGAGTATTATTTTGTGGTCAAAGAAACTTTAGTTTTTATACAAGCAATCCTCCTGTTACTACAGCATTGCCCAAAAAAGATAAAATGCCACTATTTCCTACTCTGAAGTTTATGTGATTCCACTGAGGGGCAGGAAGAATGGATCCATCAAGAGGTTGAGGCAAGGATCTACACACTTCCTCTCTGAAAAGGCTAGCGGAAAAGTATTGGTTCATATTGACTTAAGGCTGGCAATGCATGTGTTCACTGATCAAGAGAGCAATAAAATGAGGTAATAGAAGCTCTTAGCAAGCTAGTGTAAGGCCTTTCTCAAGAAACCATGACTTAGATGACCTGACCAAACAATCAGTTGTCAACTTTTTGCTTTTGCAGGACCAGGATTTGTTTATCCTAAAAGCAAATTCTGCAAAAATGCTTTCTTAAAGAGAGGTTTTTAATGCAAGGCAGGTGACGCATTGATACTATGATTGTTAACTGTAAGTTTTTTCTAGCCAGGTTGGTATTCCTAGTCTATTTCACAGAATCATAAGTTTACTTTTTTTCTCCCAAAAATTTTCAGCAACTGGATAGTTAATTCATCATATATTTTAACTTTATTAACAAAATCTGCTAAAAAAGAAAATAAGGTGAAAGAAATAATTAATTGCATGATGTGCACGATTGAAATGGCTCTCTAATTACAAGTTAGTCTAATGCATCACTTTGTGTTTTTCCTACTAACTGCCATTCTTCCACAAGGAGACAATGCTTCCTAGTCACCTTGGGAGATACTAGGTTTTTATTGCAAGAACATGTGTATTAGGTCATACATACTAAAAGAGAGTATAACCTACGCTGTCGTGCACTCTCTCATGCAATGCATAATGTAAGTGGCAGGTTCATGCTGACCTGTAATCACTCACTACAAATTTAGGTCTTTCTGCAACAGCAAGCTCTATATAGGCTGATTACTTCACCTGCTGCACTCAGCAGAAGGGCCTAATTCTGTTTGCAGAGATGCACACACAAGTGTCTTATTTTAGGTAGCAATATATGCATATACCAACAGCACAATCATACTCAATTTTTCTGATAACATGACTGTCATGCAATATTGGATTTGGTATCTAAGTCAACTCAGTAAAATGGTACCTTATTGAGCACATGAAAATCCCTGATCACAGATTTAACAGGAACATTTCCTTTTTTTGCACAAAATTTTACTACAACAGTAGTAAAATTGTAGTTCCATAGGAAACCAGATTTGCTATCTGAGCACTACTTAAACACATTAACTCTTTTTGCTGCAGCATTAGCTGAAGTAAATGCAGACTTAAGTTTTCTCTAAAATCTATTACCACCAACTGATATCAAGGGAGATTTTCCTAATATCTACTGACAGTGTCTTCAGCATTCTCTAGAAACATGTCTCATAGAAATTCAGCCTCAGAACAAAAAGCCAAGCAGTTTCCAACACATTACACAAAAATTGACATTTGGGATATAATTTGTGACCTAGCAAGTACAATGCATCTTGTGATTTCACATGAACCAAAGCTTCAAAATCACGGTAAATAATTCAAAAGTCTAGGCTCTACATAAAAGATGTCCATAGTGGTAGTCTGTGTAAGACCAAATTTTCTACTTGTATCAGATGAAACAGAAATATCTTAGCATGTCAAGCTTCCTTTGTTATTTCATTGTTGTGACATGTTCAATGACATCCAACAAGAGCAAGTTGTATGTAGCCCTGCCTCAGAGGAAGCACAGCTCTTGTGCTCAATGCAAACCGTGCTCAACCGTGCAAAGGCTGAATTCAGCTCCTGTACATCCTCTCGTCTTCTCTGAAATAATTATTTTCCATGATTACTCAGGCAAAAAAGTAGCACCATATAAACATCTATTTTCCTCTCTTTTTCTGATGATTAGAGACATTTGCATAATGAAGACCAAGATTTCTTTGCAAGCATTCCCAGTAACTCAATGAAACAAGCAGAACTTAGTAAGGAAAGTGAATAGCTTACTGGCAGAATATATATCGTTTCCATTAGCAGGATAGTAAAATGAAGCACAAAAAAACTAATGTAAATTCCACTGTTAATAGAGGATAAACTGAGATTAGATGACATGTTATGTCAAATAGAGGCTGTACTCTAATTTTCTACAGATGGTCAATTTAATACATGTTGTAAAAGAACAATTTAAAAGCAGCTTAAGGCTTTTATTAAAACAGATCACGAAACGCTCCCATCTTTCTGTCAATAATCTCTTGCACATATGAATATAAGGCAACACAGCATGAACATCCTAACTAAAGATTTAGAGGAAAGAGGGTCCATATTTTATTAAGTGTAGCCAAATATTACAGGGGAATAAAATATCAATAACTAAGACAAAATTATTTCTCCTGACAACTGTAAAAAAAAAATCAAAAAGCAATTGTTTTAGAATAGATCTTATTTGGGATGTTCATACAGTTCTTCTATATTAAGAGACATGAAGTTCAATTGTTCCTTTTAATGATTCTGCAGTAAGACAATGCAAATTTGTTGCATCTTAAAAATCTCTCCTAAAAACAAAATTCCCAGGACCAAAAGAATCAGTACTTGTGCATTTAATTGCAGTTACTAATTAAACTTCATGGAACTTGCAAGCCGTTTACTACTTCAGAAGTGGCTAAGCTTGTCATAAATGACAAAACAAACTCTTCAACTTTACTAACTGAGAACTTAATTCAATTATACAGTTACCCCAGATTTTATTTCTTTCCTCAGATAATATATGCTGAAGTCTGCACAGGATAAACGGAGGCTCTGAACGATGAGCAGTTTTTCACGGCTTAAAGGAAGCCTGAGATTTATGCTAGAAATATAAGCTCTGACTACTGGAAGGAAACTGGCAGTGGAACTTCATGTACGTACTAGGGCGCTCATCTCTCACCGCATTTCTGAATGAGGCACACGTTTTGCCAGCAAAGCAGAGAGAGGATTTATAAGCATCGCTAACAGCCGAAATGCCTGCTGCTGTCGCAGCTGAAATTTCCCTTTCTAAAAACACTGCTGCCACGAGCACATACAAGTAGCGACGCCTCCTCACCAGTATCTAAAAATAAATAAATAAATAGAATGAGAAGAAGGAATAGAGGCAGTCCCGATTTCCCCTCGCTGTCGTAGCCCCCGGCCAGGTCCTCGCGATCCGGGGCCGAAGCGCGGCCGCTCCGCGGGGCGCGCAGCGCGGGGCTCGCCCGCCCGGGGCCGCCGCTGTCCGCGGTGCTGACGGACGCTCCCGCCGGCTCCGGGGCTGGCGGGGTCCCGACCCGGGCA